>PVIR01001168.1:0-37916 GCA_004026965.1 Petromus typicus | reverse complement strand
TTATTTACCTAGCAGGGCAATGGCTGGGTAAAATGGGACCTCCAATCCTAGCTTTTTGAGGAATCTCCAAACTGATCTCCACAGGGGTTGTATGAGTCTACAGTCCCACCAACAGTGGAGAAGGGTTCCTTCTTCTCTGCAGCCTCGCCAACATTTGCCGTTGGCTGAATCTGAAATGGCAGCCATTCTATGTGGAGTGAGATGAAATGTCAATGTTGTTTTCATCTGCATCTCTCAAAGACTAATGATGTTGAGCATTGCTTCATATGCTTCTTAACTGCTCTTAATTCTTCCTCTGAAAAATATCTGTTCATTTCAGATGCCCATTTTTGAATTGGGTCATTAAATTTGGTTGGGCTGATTATTTTGAACTCTTTCTATATTCTAGATAGTAGCCCTTTGTCTGAGGAACAGCTGGTAAAGATTTTTTCCCAAATTGTTAGTTGCCTTTTTGCTCTGTTGGTGGTTTTCTTGGCTGTGCAGAAGCTTTTTAAAAGAATGAGGTCCCATTTGTGGATTTCCTCAGCCAATTCCTGTGCTATAGAAGTTTTGTTCAAAAAGTCTTTCCCTAAGCTAATGTCTTCGAGACTTTTACCTAACCTGTTTTGCAGAAGGTTTCGAGTGTCTGTTTTAATATTTAGGTCTCTTATCCACTTTGATTTTAGCTTGGTACACGGTGAAGGAGTTAGATCTAGTTTTAGTCTTTGGCAAGTTAAAGCCCAGTTTTTCCAGCACCATTTGTTAAAGAGGCTATCTTTCCTCCATTGAGGATTTTTGGCTCCTTTGTCAAAGATGAGGTGGCTCAGTGTATCTGGAATAGTTTCTGGATCTTCTAGTCTACTCCATTGATCCTCGGGTCTGTTAATTTGCCAGTACCATGCAGTATTTATCACGGTGGCTTTGTAGTATAGTTTCAGGTTTGGGGTTGTAATACCCCCCACCATGTCCCTGTTGCTTAGAATTACTTTGGCTATTCTAGGTCTTTTGTGGTTCCAGATGAAAGTTTGGATTTTTTTCTCTAGACCTGTGAAATATGCTGCTGGGATTTGAATCGGGATTGCATTGAATGTGTACAGTAGTTTTGGGAGTATAGCCATTTTGACAATATTGGTTCTTCCTACCCAGGAGCAAGGTATGTCTTTCCATTTTTGATATCATCTTCTATCTCCTTTTTCAGAGTGCTATAGTTTTCAGAGTAGAGGTCTTTCACCTCCTTTGTTAGACTGATTCCCATGTATTTTATTTTTGGGGGTGCTATTGTGAAAGGGACTGACTCTCCAATTTCTATCTCAGTGGGTCTACTGTTTGTGTATACGAAGGCTATTGATTTTTGAACGTTGACCTTGTAAGCAGCTATGCAGCTAAAATTGGCGATAAGGTCCAACAGTTTTTTAATGGAGTTTTTAGGATCCTCTAGGTAGAGTATCATGTCATCAGCAAATAATGACCATTTAACTTCTTTTCCAATCTTTATTCCTTTTATTTCTTTCTCTTTCCTAATTGCTATGGCTAGTATTTCCAGAACTATATTGAACAGAAGTGGTGAGAGAGGACACCCTTGTCTTGTTCCTGATCTTAGTGTGAAAGGTTTCAATTTTTGACCATTTAGTATGATACTGGCTGAAGGTTTCTCATAGATAGCTTTTATTAGTTTGAGATAAAGAGCATCTATTCCGATCTTCTGTAGAGTTTTGAACTTAAATGGGTGTTGTACTTTGTCAAACGCTTTTTCTACATAAATTGAGATGACCATATGATTTTTGTCCTTAAGCCTGTTAATATAGTTTATAACATTTATTGATTTATGTATGATGTACCATCCTTGCATCCCTGGAATGAATCCAACTTGGTCAGGGTGTATAATCTTTTTGATAATTCTCTGTATTCTGTTTGCCAGGATCTTATTGAGGATTTTGGCATCAATGTTCATTAAAGATATTGGCCTGTAGTTCTCATTTTTGGTTGGGTCTTTCTCTGCTTTTGGAATCAGAGTAATGGTTGCTTCCAGGAATGAATTTGGGAGTACTGCTTCCCTTTCAATTTCATTGAAGAGTTTCAGAAGTAGAGGCACTAACTCTTCTTTAAAAGTTTTATAGAATTCAGCAGTGAAACCATCGGATCCAGGGCTTTTCTTTGTTGGCAAGTTTTTAATTACATTTTCAATTTCACAGATTGTTATTGGGGTATTTAACATTTCTATATCATCTTCATTCAGCTTTGGGAGTTCATATGTGTCTAGAAATTATCCATTTCTTCTACATTTTCCATTTTATTCAAGTACAAATTTTCAAAGTAGGTGTTTATTATCCTCTGGACTTCCTCTGGGTCAGTAGTAATTTCTCCATTCTCATTCCTAATTGTATAGATATGAGCCTTTTCCTTCCTTTGTTTAATGAGGTTGGCTAAGTGTCTATCAATTTTGTTTATACTCTCAAAGAATCAGCTTTTCGAATCATGATTTTTTATACTATTCTCTTAGTTTCTATTGCGTTAATTTCTGCCCTGATCCTTATAATTTCTTGCCTTGTGCAAGCCTTGGGTTTGTCTTGCTCCTCTCTTTCTAGTCACTTGAGGTTCAGCATTAAATTGTTTATTTGAGCTTGCTCCATTTTCTGGATGTAGGCTTTCACTGCTATGAATTTTCCTCATAGAACATCTTTCATTTTGTCCAATAAATTTCTATATGTTGTACTGGGATTATCATTTAGTTGTAAGAACTACTCAATTTCTTCTATAATTTCTTCTGTGACCCACTGGTTGGTCAGCAGAGTGTTGTTCAATTTCCATGTGTTTGTGAAGATCCTGGGCTTTCCTTTGCTATTCAGCTCCAATTTCAGGGCATTATGGTCTGACAGAATATAAGGGATAACTTCAATCCCTTTATATTTGCTTAAACCTGTTCTATGAATGAGCACATGGTCTATTTTGGAGAATGATCCATGAGCAGCTGAGAAGAATGTATATTCTGACTTTGGGGGTCAAATACTCTGTAAGCATCTATTAAGTCCATTTGCTGAAGAGTCTGGTTGAGCTCAAGGATTTCCTTAGTGCCTTTTTGTCCACTCGATCTGTCTCTTTGTGACAGTGGGGTATTGAGGTCCCCTACTATTATTGTATTGGAGTTTATCTGGTTTTTCAAGTCCGTTAATATTTGTTTTATATAGTTGGGTGCATTAGAATTTGGAGCATACATATTTAAGATTGTGATTTCTGTCTCTTGGATTTTTTCCCTGAACTAAAAGTTAGTGTCCATCTTTATCTCTATCAATTTTGGCTTGAATTCAATTTTGTCTTCAAATAAAATTGCCACTCCTGCTTTCTTGCTGTTTCCTGTCACATTCAGTATTGTTTTCCATCCCTTTGCTTTTAGTCCATGGGTTTTTTTATGAATTAGGTGTGTTTTTTGTATGCAGCAGATTGTAGGATCTTGCTCTTTGATCCACTCTGCCAGTCTGTATCTCTTATTTGGTGTGTTGAGTCCATTGAAATTAATGGTTATGACTGATATAGGTGAATTTAGTGTTGCCATATTTTCCTGTTCTTGGCTGTGTTATTCTACTTTTGCCCTTTCCCCATCAGTTTCTTATTTGTTCCCATGGACTGACTGATTTAGGGCTCATGAATTTGTCACTTTTCTTATTTTTCTCCAAGATATTCTTTAAAATATTTTGGAGCACAGGTTTCATATTTGTGAAGTTTTTCAGGTGTTCTTTTCCATGAAAGTATCTTATTTCCCCATCAATTTTGAAGGATAGTTTTTCAGGATACATTAGTCTGAGTTGGAAGTTGTTTCCATTTAGGGGTTGGAAGACTTCACTCCAGGCTCTTCTTACACTGAGTGTTTGAGTTGAGAAGTCCGCTGTGATCCTGACGGGCTTCCCTTGGAATGTAACTGTTTTCTTTTCTCTGGCTGCTTTCAGTATTTCATTCTTGTTTTGGATATCTGGGACCTTTATGATTATATGCCTAGGTGTCGATTTTTTTCATGTCAAGGGCATGTGGCGTTCTGTATGCTTCATATATTTGTATGTCCAATTCTTTACCTTTTTCTGTGAAGTTTTCTGCCATTATCTCTGTGAATAGCTTTTTGATGTCTTTAGCATTGTCTCCTGTTTCCCCAGTGACTCCAATCAATCTTATGTTATTCTTCTTTGAATCATGTAAGAGCTATTGGATTTAGTTTTCATTATCGTTTGCTTTTTTCCATAGATTATGCCTTTCCAGTTCGTTGGTTGAGATCCTGTCTTCTAGGTGTGAAATTTGGTCTTCTGCCAAATTCATTCTATTGCGCAAGCTTTCATTTTCTTTCTTAATTTCCTGGGCTTCTGATTGTAGGTGTTTAAAATTTTCCATTGCTTTTGCTATCTTGGGTTCTATCAACTCGATGATTTCCTCTTTAGCTTTATTAATCATCATGTTGACAGTGTCCAATATCTCTAGTTTCATCTCAGAGATCAGTTCTGATTTCCATTTTACTAGATCTGCTTTGGTTACCATTTCCGAGGGACCTGGAGTCTGGGCTTCACACTTCTCTATTTCCCTTCCCTCTGTGTTACCTTGAGGGGAGGATCTTTGTATCTGAGACTTTGAGTGTTTTCTCATCTCTGACCTGCCCTGTTTTCTGGCACTGTTTGTTGCAAGTCACTTTCCTTGATCAAAGGAAAGAGATCAAAGAAAGGAGCATATCATTTTATCTCATACTTATGGCCCTCACCTCTTGGTCAGCTCTGTCACTGTCCCTCTAATTCTTAGACTTTTTTTTATGTTCTGGAAGTGGACAATTGTGACCTCTCTGAGGGTCTACATTGCTTTCAAGAGCCAAAACATGTTTTGGGAGTACTTCATCTCCTTTGTCTCTTGTTGTGAGTAATCTTTCTCTTTTGTAGAGAGCTTTATGAACATTCACGGTCAGGAATGCATGTCTTGAGTCTGTGTAGACTTTTACTTTCTTCTGCTTTTCCTAATTGTATCATTTAGGGCAATGAGTTCAGCCTGCGGAGCTAAAGTTCCTTGGGCGTAGTGATCAGAACCTTATAATCCCTTTTAAAGTCACAACTGCATAGTTTTCCCTCCATTTTCCAGACTCATCTGTGTGGTTACTTCCATCCACAAAGAACTTCAATTTAGACCAAATGAGAGTTTGATCTTGCAGATCTGGCCAGCTGGAGTAAACCTGTTTTATGACCTTTATGATCATATAAGGGCCCAACAATTTGGTGGAGGAGTATGGCTGCATTCAAGCTATTTTTGACTTCTTCCATGACTTGAGAGTTTTTATAGAACAAACTTTGGTACTGGGACTGACGTGAACTGGTGAGGCAGTAGTGACTTTTAGCACTAATAAGGGTGACTATAGCGTGTGGGAGTTGTACTCACAGGTCTTGGCTCATAGTCAATTTGTCATCCTCTTTGCTCAAGACAGCAATTGTGCCCAGAGCCTTCAGGCAGGGAGGCCATCCTTATGCAACTCCATCTTTCTCAAGAACCAAGGATCTGGGCAAGCATACACACTGCAGTTCTCCTTTGCTTGATCACACTGAGGGTGAATGGCTATTTTAGGTCAGGAAAATCTTCTGCTGGGACTTTCTGAAGCTTTTATTTGAGAGCCTTTAAAGCAATTTGTCGCTATTGTTTCCAGGTTAGTGGCTCTCCCCTACCCTGTGTGGCTTTATAGAGAAGCTTACCTAAGAGAACACAGTGAGGAATTCATCTTATAAATCCTGATGTTCTCAAGAACTCTCACCACTCTCTTTGGTTCCTGAGTTTTATTTTGATTGAGGCTTGGTCTGCAGCTAGGAAGTTAGATTGTCATTTGTTCCATCTGGGGTCACTTTTGGATTAAGTCCACATCTCCTTTTGGGGCCATCTGAACTGACCAGTCATAGAGCCAGTCATAGGGGCACAGTTAGAGCATCAACCACAGATGTGGCAATTCAAAGTGCATTTTTTATGTTCCTAAAATCAATTTTGACTCTTAACTTGGCCAACAAATGCCTCCCTTAGAGGGAAACTGGACAGTCAGTCCTGCACAAGAATTGATGGACTACCTCATGGCCCCCCATTTTGCAAATCTGTGGCTGGTGAGGCAATGTCTTAGTTTGTCCTATGGCCCCCTTGATGTCAAATGTCATAGAGCTGAAAGACCCAGTGGGGACTGCCACAACTGAGTAGTCAGCCTTAGTGTCAGTGAGATTTGGAGGATGTAACCTGATGAAGTCTCATGGAAAAATTGAGGGATGCAGTACGTACTAAGAATTTGGGGCCTAATCAGATGTCAGAAGGGGTATGTGGTAGAGTAAGAAGAGAGAGTTCTGAGGCTGAAGCTGCAGTGGGGGCCATCTTGGAGCCAAAGGAGCCTAATTGGGGGAGGTGTGGAGGGTCCTGGAGCAGGGGCTGGCAACTGTTACCCATAAAGAAGAGGTTGACTCAGGAGTAGGAGTCTCATTACATCTAAGGCAGGATTATCTGTATCATCCTCCAAAAATAGGCAGAGTTTTAGCAAGCCTTTGCCTGTTTGGACGGGCCATTGTGACATCAGAATGGAGAAAGGGGTTCCCTCAGCCAAGGGGGTGAACAAAGAAATAGCTGTAACCTGGAGTTCACATAAAGGAATTGATCTGGGTGTCTGGGGCTTTCTGTCACAACTTCACAACCTGTTATGCTTTCTGGACTAAGGTTTTTTTTTTTTTTAATGAACTTTGTGGTGGCCATCCAACCTGAAATGATGGCCACTCTGTCTCATAAAGGGTTTTGAGTTTGCCTGGAATAACTTTCTGACCATAATCTTTTTTTTTTTTCCCCACAGTTAAAGGATTAATAATCAACAAATAACGAAGTCAGAACCCTGAGTAAAAAGGAAGAGCCCAGGCTCAATTCTTGCTACTCTGAGCTGAGGCAGCCAAAGGCTAGATACTATGACAGCAGAAGTGGGGACAGAAAAACTACAACCCCAGTTTACCTGGTCCTTTGTTTGGTAACAAGCCTTCAACCCATAATCCTAGCATGTATAAAACAGGGCAGTCCCACAACAATCCCTGTAGTTGAAGATTACATAGGGCAGGTCAGACATCCTTAATCACTGTAAGTCTTAAAGCCAATATTTTTAGTGCAGTAATCCTTGTAGTTTAAGATCTCACAGGGTGAAGTCCATGTCTGCAGTAATCCCAGTAGTTGATCCTGCAGGGCAGGGCAGACATCCCAAGTCCAAGTAAGTAAATCCCAGTAAGTAAGTCTCAAATCTGAGTAAGTTGTCCGTGGTTCTGACACCACATTAATCATTTCCTCTGTCCTCATGGAGATATTTCAGACCTTTAACCACTGATGAGCCTGGCTGTCACTGCAGTGCAGTACTACCTTAAGCTGTATGAGGATGGACCTGAAACAGTAATTTGGGACCCCACACTCCTCTGGCCCTGTAAACCCTGACCAATCAGGAATATGATGCCCTTCTCCATTCACATATCAGCATTCACAGATTCAACCAAATAAGTACCGCCCCCCCAACAGCAGTGACCAAACCTGCCTTCTAGCAGCCTCAACTGATCTGGTTTCCCTGCTCTCTGGCAGTGAGTTGGGAGCACAGAGGGTGATCAGTCCTCTTTTGGATACTCCTGCTTGGATCTCCTCCTCAAAACAAGGCCCCTCTGTCTTACAATGATTCCAACATCTGCAAAATGCCACATGGTCCTCTCCATGTAAACTATTTTCAGATAGCCAGCCTGGGTGTCTTGGCTGACTACACAGGGCAACTCCCACACGACAGGAAATGCTTTGTTGGTGCACACTGAGCAGGAGCTTGTTCAGCCAGTCGAGCTCCTCTGCTTTGCTCGTGGGTGACACAATCAGCTATGAGTGACTGTGTGGGGCCCCACAGCTTCCTGGCAACACACCAAATGAAGCAGGAAACTGCGGACCCAGACAGACTGCTTTTAACATGAAGATAGGAACATAAAACATCTTTTAATGCCAGCAGATCAGAAAGTGTCTCCCCTCAGTCTGGAAATCACCAAATGGAAGTTTGTTCTTTATGTATGTTCCTCTTTTTACATCTATAAGGCTTACTTTCAGTGGAGTTCCCCCTGGGACTACAGAAAGCGGGATTTACACAAGCAGAGCATAGCTTGAGGTGTCTGTGGAGTTCTGACATCCATAAGCTCCTTTGGTGACATAGTACAGAAGTTGCCATGGCTATTCAGGAACACTTCATGAAGAGCATAGTAACCTAGTTAACTTGTAGTTGCTTACTAGCACAGTCAAGTTGCCCAATTCCATATAGAAGGGTTGGTTTCCTCTCTCACTCTTCCCCCAAAATCTTCAAGGGATGTTTAAGAAGTAAGTTTCATCTTCTATGGCCACACCTGACTGAAAAGGCTCATTGGGGCACTGGCCTTACATATTCAAAGATGAAGAAATCCTTACTCTTACTTATCTTTGAGTTTGAGGGAGCAAAGTTCATTCTCTGAGAATTTTGTAATGAACCACAGATGTGGAAACAGGTTCTAACCATGGGTCAGAGTGACCACCAGCAGTTTAATGGCTGTCAAATGAGAAGAAACAAATTTGACTAAGAGATTGTGTAAATAAGATTTAAATAGTAAGGACACAAGAAACAATAATGACCATATCTAAGGCAATAACCAAAATCCCCAATTTCAG
The DNA here is from genome assembly GCA_004026965.1 of Petromus typicus. Lineage (NCBI taxonomy): Eukaryota > Metazoa > Chordata > Mammalia > Rodentia > Petromuridae > Petromus > Petromus typicus. Next base: position 29,261 of record PVIR01001168.1, on the reverse strand, counting down.
ATCTTAGGAGCATGATCAGCCAGTTTCTATGCTGGTTTCTCAGATTTGGATGGCTGAAATAATTCTAGGTGATTTATTCAAACTACTGTTCTTTTTATAAATTAATTTAGTTTATTGGTTTATTTTAGGTATACATAACAATCACATTCATCATAGGAAATTTGTACCTGTACATGATATATCATGGCACTTGTATGCTCAGTTCCCCTACCTTCCCTTCAACCCCCCTTCCCTTCCTTACTTACAAAAATGTTGATTCTGTATTTTTCCTTCTTTTCTCATTTTTTTCTTTCTGTTCATTCTTCCCCCACTTCCTGCATATCTCCCCTTCCCATTTGAACACTTTCTTACTATTTCACAATATATACTAGACATTTTGATTCTCATATATACTTTTAATATCTCACACCAGAGAAATAATGTGGTATTTATAGATGTATGTCCAATTTCTTTCCCTTAAGAGCATAGTCTCAAGATACATCCACTTAGCTAGTAATGTTCCAAGTTTACCCTTTTCTATGGCAGAGTAGTACTCCACTATATAAAAAATAATATCTCCTTTATCCATTCATAGATCTAATATTCTACCTGTTGTTTAGTTTGGAGGAGAGAGGCTAAGTTAAAAACAGTAGAAGACTGAAGACAAACATTTGGGTTATCAGTAAAAATGACCTGATATTTAATGAGACTTTCTCCAGACATCCATAAATGTCACTTGAGCTCCAACAGTACCTTAAGTCGATGTGGGGTTAGAACAAAGAGCTTTTGTTCCAACGTTGTTTTAGGAGCTTCCTATTGACAGTGCTTCATGGCTGTGCCTGTGCTACTTCACTTGGTGGCTTGGAAAACTAGGCCACTGGTTGGCTTTCCTGGCCTGGACAAAGAAATAGCACTCCTTGGGTACTCTTCATTTTTCAGTCACAAAGAAAGAAAAAGACTTCATAGATCTGTCATTCCTTATGCTGGGGCTTGGGCTGAGCCTGTTTTAAGGATTTAAAAGCCTCTTAAGTGCCTCCTGTCCATTTTAAGAGCTCAGTTTCTGGTCTTGGATTTGTCACATATGGGGATTTGGCTCCTCATCCAGGGTAAGGCATCCCTATGCAACAGTGGTCTGTCATTCTAAGGAAAGCTCTGTGTTCTTATTTAAGCTATGAAAGGCCCAGATAGCAGGTTGTCTCTCTTATCTTGGGGATAGTAGTCTTAGTTCTGGAGTTCAAATGTATCCCAGTTGTGTTCCTTTTGTGGAGAAATTCAGATCTTATGTTGGATCACCTTGTAATCCTTTTTTTTCTAGAAAATTGAGTCTTAATCAATGATATTTGTATCAGATTACTCCTTAGTAGAGCTAGTATTGAGAAGGTCATCTACATAGTGTAATACACCTTCCATTTAGAACTTTAAATGTCTTAGGTCTTGAGCTAAACTTATACAAAAGAAGTGAAGATCATCTCTAAAATCCCTAAGGCAAGACAGTACAAGTATACTCTTGACAAAGTCCTTATTGAGGATCTTATAGTTTGAGTCAAACACATGTTGGGAGTTAGGATCCACAGGAATAGAAATGAAGACATCCTTGAGTGCAAAGACAGGACCACTTAGTGTTTTCTGGGATCTGAGGTAAAAGGGTGCACAGGTTTGTTACTAATCGGTGAATAGGATCCAGTACCTCTTTGATGACTCTGAAATCTTCTACTAAGTGATATTCTCCTGATATCTTGACTATAAGCAAAATGACTATCAGTAGTATCAGCAGTATGGGAGCTGGCAAGGCAGAAGTAACATTTATCAATAACGGCTTTAACTCCTGTCCAGCTTATCCCTTAAGAAAATATTGTTTCTGTGAGGATTGGGGTCCGTTAGCTGAATGACTCCTGAAGTGGCCCTGCCAGCACTCTCTAGGTTGCCACTATACTGTACTTGGGGATCAGCTCATGTCAGAACCATCAAGACCCACAGAATCAGGCTGTGTAGCTCCCAAGAAACCATGACACTTTGCCAGAGATTCAAATGTCAGCATGGCCTTGAGTAGGAAGAGTGTATCTCTTTCAGTTACTGGTATGTTGACACTGTGCTGCCAACCTAAAGGTAGCATGGAAGAAGAAATCTTTCATATTGCAGTTCAGAGTGAGGCTAAAGGAAGCTTCCTGGTTAATTCCTTCAAGGCCCATAATTTTAAAACTCACCCCAATAAGAAACTAAAGTAGAGAAAATTGCTCCATTGTTGATGAGAAATGTAATCGTTTGCCTGCTACTTCTAGAGTCACCCCCAGACCCTTGTAAATTGACAGAATACTCTGTACAATCTCCATGCAGACTACTTTGAACACAATCCTTCACTGTTCAGTCTTTCTTCCCTGGCCACCGTGAAGATGGATCACCTCATTCCTCTGTGGGAATGAGGACAGTCCCTCTCCCACTGCCAAGAATCTTCTTCCCTTTTCCAACAAGCCTAAAAAGGGTTAGGTGGCCTTGCACTTGAAGCATTCTGACTTGTTTCCATAACTGTCTGGATTACCTCAGTTTACCTTAGCACAGCAAGCTTTTTCATGAACCTTAAAAATATGACAAGCATGACTTTAGCCCTCTTCTCCCTATTCAACTCTTATTTGTTCTCTACTTTGGCATAGTTAATTAAATTTTGAATGAGCTGTATCAACCAAATAACTTATTTCAGCTTGTGGGCCCAGTTGGAGTTTCTGGAGCTTTTTCATAATATCTGAAGCCACTTGACTAATTAAATACTGCTCTAGGATAATCTGACCTTCTTTAGACTCAGAGTCTAAATTAGTGCATTTACAATGTGCCTCTTCAAGTAGGAGCTGAAAAGCAACTAAATTTTCATCAAAGCCTTGACTAATAGACCTAAGCTTATCACAGTTCACAGGTTTGGCCATCTGTGTTACATACCCACTAAAATAACCTAGATACATACTTTCACTTGGCTTCTCTGCCTGCTGCATTATAATTCCAGTTGGGCTCTTCTTGTGACCCAAGTAACCCAGAAACTAGCTGATCATTAGAGAATGAAGCTAATTTCCACAGATGTGGCTATTTATTTATCTATTTTCCCTATATTGAGTTTATTGGTACATATTATATATGCATTATGATCACATTCAACATTGAGAGTTGGTACATGTACATGCCACATATTGATTCTCATTTTTCCCATTCCTCTACCCTCCTTGCCACCCCCACACCTCTATAAACATTAATTTTACTTCCACCTTTTGTTTTCACCATCAAATAATTTTTCTTTCCCATACCCCTTTTCCCCCTTCCCTATTTCATAACACCTATCATATATTCTGGATCTCATTCACTCCTTCACTTTCTTATACTAGAGAAGGGGTAGGAGATGTGGCTTTAACTCCTTCTAGCTAAGAAACAGGCCCTGCCACAGATGATATTCTACTATTTGGCAATCTAGAAGAGGGCATAAGACATGCATCTAGGAAAAGACTCAATCTCACTAGATGAATCCACAGCACACACAACATCTGATGACAAATCACAATGTAAGTTATGCACAATGTAAATTCAGTCAGCAAATGCAGGTCAGATGTCATTTCAAATACAGTTATAAACTGGGAACCACAGTTATCACAACCAAAGCAAAACCAATTAAGGGAGAAAAAACTAGCATTAAAAAAGTAATCCTGGAGGAGGCAGTTATAGCCAGGCATTAAGGAGAACCAGTCCTTTTCCACAGAAGTGCTGAGCCACTGCTTTTTCCTGCCTCTATTTGGCAGAACTACCTATTTAAAAATGACCAGAAATTATTTTCTTTGTAGTCCATACAAAGAAGCACTGCACTTCTTAACTATTTTTCCTTGAGTTCCTCAGCACTAAAAACAATAATAATAATAATAATATTTGAATATCCTTATAGATGAAAGCCTGAGGAGAGGCAGGGACAAGAAAGGACCCAGAATTACCCAGAGAGAGAGAGAGAGAGAGAGAGAGAGAGAGAGAGAGAGAGAGAGAATGGAATGTGGGGGAGTAACCTAAGAGAAGCAACCACTCATCATGACCCACAAGCCCCTTTGGTATTACACAAGTGGCTGTACATGTGTGCCCAGTGCAGGGTACATTGCTGGTTGGACCCCACAAAGAAAAGTGACAACAGTAGGTGGGCCAGCCCCACAGGATGCTTTAAGGAAACTGGCTGGAGGATTTTTGTCCAGGACAAAGCATCCTAATCCCACTAGGTGCTGCCACAGTCCCTTCTTGAAACTACAGAGCTCATCAACTGGGTTGAGGTTCATCCTCCTGAAGGTGTGAGACATCACAGGCACTGAAGCGAAATCTGAATACTGTGAGGACCATGGACAAGATACATCCTCAACTAATCTACACCCCCTTCAAAGGCAGTAATCTTTTGCTCCACAATCTATCTCCAAATGGCAAAATGGTGATCTAATCACTCTCTGGTCATCATTATCTGTCCCATATGCCCACCAAAGGGAAAGAGAGAGGATCTCCCTAAGCAAGTGGAAAGTCACCTTCCTTTCTGGACTGACTTCTTTAGCTACTGGCTGGTGGCTGTTTGGCTGGCAGTATCCACCAGGTGTCCAGATGCCCATTAACATCTCTCATTTCCCATTAATCTCTCTTGACTGGCTTTTGCCAAAAATGCTCATGGATGAGGTGTGAATATAACCCACTTCTGTGTACATGAATAACAAAGTGTGAAGTGTACCCCTGATAGTAAGTGGCAAGCAGCCACTTTCATTGAAGGTTATCGGAAGTTGTGCCCAGGGCAAGTCCATGCCAAAAATGGATATGGTACAGACTGAAAAACGGTGCCAGAGTGACAGAAAAGCAAAAATATTGCACACAGATCATGCACACAAGAGCGGTAACAACCATCCATAAATCAGGCTTTCAGAATCTGAAGGACGTGCACCTCAGCCCAGGCGCCTCCGCCTGCCCGAATCTCCAGGAGTGATTTAAAGAAGTGACTGACAGGGCAGTGTTTAAAATTGAATGGATGGGAAGGAGCGACACCCTCAGCTCCAGCGATTCCAGCTGTACTGGGATCAGAGGTGTGTGATGCTGTGCCTCGCTTCCTACATCATCTGAAGAAAAGAATAAAATGATAGGGAGGAAGCAGCACTCAAAGAAATGAGAAAAAATTTCCATAATGATAAAATACATGTAATGTCAGATTCAAGAAACACAAAGACTCCCTGAGGGGAAAAAGACCATGAAATTATAATGAAAAGGAAAGAGGAAAAAAAGATTCAAACTACACCAGAAAAGGAAGACATATTTCTTTGGGTTTTTTCACTTTTTACTTTTCTTAGTATGTGTGTGCAGTACATAATGATTATATTTATTGTAGGGATTGTGTACATGTACATAAGGCTGATATGAAAAAATAAATTTAATATCATTAAGAGAACAACAATAATTTATGTACTGTTTATCATAACCATAAAAGAATTTAGTCAGAGTCCAAAACAAACAAAAAAGACTCTTACAAAGAAGAAATAAAATACCTGAAACTTTCTTTTCAATGAACTATGAGAAACTTGTAATATAATTTAGCAAATTAACAGAATAATTTGGAGAAATATTTTAACTTCTCCTTATTTCTTATTTTTCTATCTTCTAATTAACTCTTTATTTCTATACATATATTGTGTTTCTTATGCAGACATTCTTCATTTAAATACCAAATTCTGATCCTGCTACTGGGTCATTAAGTAAATTGGTTGCTAACTGAGGAACTGCAAATAGTTTGAACATTACAATACCCATAAAAAAGGAATAGTCTTCAACATGCTGACATCTTTTCTGTTTGTGTTAAGTATATTTCTTGTACATAGCATACTGTTGGATGTTTTTCATGATTCATTCTGCTAGTCTGTTTCTTTTGATTGGTGAATTGAGTCCATATATATTGAGAGCTACAGGAGGCAATAATGAGCACCATCTCTTTATTTCTGTTGCTGTATTCTTTTCCTGCTGCTATTTTGATTCCTTTACCTTCTATTTAATTGTAACCTTATCTGATGAATTCTTCTTATTGAACATTTTGTCATTATTAGCTTCCTTTTCTTCTTTTTCTAGGATATCCTTGAAAATATTTGGAGTGTTGGTTTTGTGGTCATGAATTTTTAAAAATTGTCTTTATCAAGGAAAATACTAATTTCTTATCAACTTTGAAAGGTAATTTTGCAGAATACATCAGTCTTGGTTGGAAATTAATTTCTTTAGAGCTTCAAACACTTTATTTCAAGCTGTTCATGCTTTTAAGTTTTCAGCTGAGAATTCTGTTGTAACTCTGATGTGTTTTCCTTTATAGGTAATTCTTCGCTTTTCTCCAGTAGCCTGTAAGATTCTGTCCTAGTGTTGTATATCTGGTATTTCATATATTATGTGGCATGTAGTAGGTTTTTTTGTGAACATGGATGTTCAGGGTTCTGTAGGCCTCATTTATTTGTATGTTCAATTCTTTTTCTATGTCTGAAAAGTTTTATGTCATTACTTCTGCAAACAAGGTTTATTTCTTTTTGTTGTTCTTTTTGTGCTATCTTTTCACTTTAATTAAGTCAGGTTATTTTTTGTTAGCCTTTTTTGAGTCATCTAACAGCTATTGGATTCATTTTTCACGTTGTTTTCATCTTGCTGTTTTTAAAGAATTTCTCATTATTTGATCATTGACCATAGCACTGTACTTTAGATCTAATATCTCTCTTCATGTTGATTGTTTCTGTGGCCCATATACCATATACTCAATCACATTTTTACTCTCCTGGATTTCTAGCTGAAAATTTTTTATGGACTCTCATTATTTTCTATGCTGGAGATTTATGTTTGGCATCTCTTTCTGTAGCTCCACTCCATTTTTATTGATATCTATTTTATGCTCACTAATCACTTGCTTCCTTAGAATCATTATTTGATAAATCATATCTTCTTAAAATTTGCAAAGTATCTCACTGAACTGTTTTACTTCCATTATACCCTCTCTGTCATTTCTGATGTGTGGCTTCTGATTTCCTCCCAGTTTTATGCTTTGTGATGCTGTTTTGAGGGAGCACATTTGAAGGCATTCTGTTGCCTTTTTTATGTCTCAATTTTTGTTGTCATTTGGTGGGTTGATTTTTTAGGGGAAGGGCCTGGAGTTGCAGCTTCCTTGGCCTAATCCCCAGTTCTTTATGAGTAATTCACAGATTATTACTCATCTCTGACATTCCAGATATTCACGTACAGAGTGAAGCAAATGACAGCAACAGCTATGAAACCTTGGCTATAGTAAGTAAAATCAGAGGAATAATGGTATCATATATCAACAGGATACTGACAAACCCTAAAAACCACTAGTGACCTGCTCTTAACAAGAGTGACAAGTTCCATGATTTTAGTGAAGACACTTAGGCCACCCAGATATTGACCAATAGTAATTCAGGCTATCAATTTCTGCTAGATGTAGACAATGGGGCAAGAGCTCAAGCACACCATTGGACTAAGTGCCATCTCCTCCAGAAGATCATACCCCTTCTGAAGACTATACCCACCACATCTGTCCTCTCACTTTGGTATGTGAAGGGCCCGGAATCCTCTTGACTCAACCTTTCCAAGAGATCCCTGTTTGACTTTCTTCCTGTCCAAGCCTGTTTGCCAAGACTGACTCTTACCCAGACTCCAAGGTAGCAGAACACTTCAGTCCTGGAATAAAACTTTCTCCTAGTTGTTCTTGTCCTTTAGCAGGTTGGTCTTCTGGTCGTCAGTTCTGCCCTTCTAAGCTGTGGAGAACCCAGAAGGGCTGACTAGGATTTAGGAGTTTGGCTGTTCTCTTCTTGTGTAGATCATGTGGGTCCTGGGCTTATGGTAGCATCGGGGGCAGGATGCATGGAGTCTCTTATTGTCCCCGTATGGGTTATGGAGGAGTAGAGAACACTAGGTCTCTCTCCAACACAAAAAGACACATTACTCTTTTTTTTTATTGAGACAGGGTATAATTATGTAGTTCAGGAGGCCCTTGAACTCACTATGTAGTACAAATTGACCTAAAATTTATGGTAATCCACCTGCCTCAGCCTCCCAAATGCTGGGATTATAGGCATGGAACATCATACTGAGCTCCAGAAGACATAAATTTTCCTTCCTTCCTTCCTTCCTTCCTTTTCTTCCTTCCTTCCTTTCTTTTATTTCTTTCTTTCTTTCTTTTTTTTTGAGACAGGGTCTCACTTTGTAGTTCAGGCTGGCCCTGAACTCACTATGTAGCCCAGGCTAGCCTTGAGCTGACAGCAATCCTCCTGCCTCTGCCACCTGAATGCTGGGATTCCAGGTGTGAGCCATCATACCTGGTACTATGACATGTAGTACTGGGGACTGAACTCAGGACCTTGCACTTGCCAGGCAGACATCAGAACCACTGAGCTAAATCCCTGGCCCACAGACATATTTCTTACAGAGCACAGAAATATCCTTGACAATAGACTTATTTCATTTTGTTTTCCAAGTTATCTATGTTACTATCAAATTTTGGGGTCAGATGAAAACTACTGTGATTTATAACACAACTCTTTATAGTAAGTTAGTTGCAAAGCTTTGATTTTTATTAAGCAAGGAAGAAAACTATGTGTTCCACAAGAGTTTAACAACTCTGAATACACAGGAATAGTTTTAAAAATATGCACTGATTTGAACTTAATGATACTGTCACAAGTTAAAAATTAAAAAAAAAAAAGACTGAGGAGGTAATTCAGTGTAAAGGCCTGGTGTTCAACCACTGTTACAGGAAAGAAAGCAGAAAGAAAGAAAGAAAGAAAGAGAAAGAAAGAAAGAAAGAAAGAAAAAGAAAGAAAGAAAGAAAGAAAGAAAGAAAGACTTTACTTTGTACTAAAGAATGTAGCTGGTTATAATAAATTTTCAAAATACAATGCATAACTTTCATTTTCCCTATGCCATAAAGCATATCAGAATACTCATGTATGGCAATATTACCATTATAGAAACCATCAACTGTATGAAAATATAAAGATAAAATAAAGGATTTCTGTTCTAACTATATGAACAGTAACAAATTACATATCAATGTGACATGGCACCATTTTTGAAAAGCATATGGATATCTATTTAGCTCTAAGTTAGACCTATAATAGTTCAGAATTCTCAAATGAAGGAAGGGCATATTGTTGTTCTTAAAATGTACTTATTTTACTACTTCAAAGGTACTAGCAAAAATGAAAGAAAGTATAACATTTTTTAAATTTGAGAAATCTAAGTCTAAAGCACTTGCTTGATTGTTTTACTTTCCTTTTTTTTTACAATTACAAATGATTATAGCTATAAATTAGACAATATTGATCGCTGAAGTAGGTGCATCTAGTAGCTGTATTTACGGGAGTGAAATGCCAAACATGGTTTTCATTAACGTTCTTACGAGATTCAGTTAAATTACAAATACATTTTTTTTTTTTGAGACAGGGTTTCGCTCAGGCTGGCCCTGAGCTCAGCCTCAAACTCACATCACAGCAATCCTCCTGCCTCTGCCTCCCGAGTGCTGGGATTACAGGCGTGAGCCACCACGCCCGGCACTGTGGTATGCGGTACTGGTTACTGCTAGGGTGAGTCTCCACGCCCAGTATCATATGTGGTTACAATCAAACCCAGGCCCTTACGCCTGCAAGACAGGGGCCAGAACCATTGAACCAGATCCCCGGCCCTACAAATACACTCTCAGTCCTTGAGGTTTTCACATCATTGATCAAAAAGGAAAAGAAACATGTGCTTATGTTTGTTCCATAAATTCACATCACATACAACTCTAGCTATTAAAAATTCATTTAGAATTTTTTTATTCTTTCAATATTTTGTCCTGTATTCCTTAAACATCTAACTGAATATAAAAAGACTAAAACCAATGCCCTGGACCTATATGGATAATAAAGAATTAGAAAAAATAAAAATACCTAATAATTATACCTAATTATTTATAAAAAATAAAAATACCTAAATAAAATACCTAATCATTCATCACATACACACACACACAATTTACTTCCGGAAAGTAAATGACTGAATATATACATTCCATAAAATCAGCTTTATTCACAAAATATTGCAAATGTTTAATATCTTTATATCATTTAATTTGGTTTATTTATTGGCTAAGGAATAACTTGTTAAAATATCATAAGTATGGATTTCTCAGTTTTTCTTTGTAAGTGTAGTCGTTTATGTTCCATATATTTTGAAGCTCAGGTAAACACATAAGTATTTATTACCTAAGTAGAATGGCCATCCAATTTGGACTTTTTTGCAAGTTTACCCTGACATCAGAATCATTATGGCTGGTGCTATACGGTGAAATCTTTAAAACAGAAAGAGGCTGAATATTCACGTGAAGAAATACAGGACAATAAAGATTGCAAAAGAATAATTGATAACTTGGGGGGGGAAGGAATAGAGGGCAAAGAACTGCAATATTTGTACTTAAATTCAGCCTGATTCTCTGGTTCGTATCAAAGTTCTATAAGCACATGGATAACAGCGATCAGCTTATATCTATGACTTAAGAAATGGAACTGACTTCTGGGCTAAGATTTATAACTGACATAACAATTTTGGCCTAAATCAAGCCAACTTAATTGCTTTCTGAGACCAAAACATCAACACTCCCTGAGTGATATTCCAAAATATAGAATTTCCAAAACATAATCACTAAAATATCTGAAGAACCATCCAAAGATACCTCACGGTCAGGTCAGTATAATGCCTTCTCAAAAGGAGACACAATCCAGCAATTACATAGATATAGAAATTATCACTGTGTTACATCAAAGCATTCTTTATAATTATGCTTAATATGACAAAGAAAATATACTGTAATGAATTAAAAAATAAGGACTCACAAAAGAGAATGACTAACACTTTAAATATAACAAATGTAAACTCTAAAATAAAAAATAAAATCTGAAATTGAAAGTTCACTGAGGGCACTTAGTTACATATATAGAGAGAGAAGGAAAAGAATCAGTGGATATTACATAGGTTAATAAGTTATCCAACACAGAAAGGTATAACCTAAACACTGATTGAGATGTGATGATGTAATTCTAAAATTTTTACCCAACCCAAGGAAATGGCCAGAAATGGGATACTGTGGGATTCCGAGGAAGAGGTCGCAGCCAGAATTCTTGTGGCAAACTCCAGTGCCCTGTGAATCCCACACCAAAAAGATTAACAACCAATAAACAACAAAGTCTTGGAGCATTGAGAAAAAGGTTCAGCCCAGGCTTGACTCTTGCTACTCTTGCTTCTCTGCAGCAGAAGGGGGAGCATAAGAGCCCATAACCGCAGTTCGCAGCACCTTTATTCGGTACCAAGCCTTACACCCATAATTTTAGCATGCATGAAACAGGGCAGTCCCACAGTAATCCCTGTAGTTGAAGACTTCGTAGGCCAGGGCAGCCATCCTTAAATCCCAGTAAGTTTTAAGGCTAATAATCCTAGTGCAGTAATCCTTGTAGTTTAAAATAGGACAGGGTTGGGTTGATGTTTGCGATAATCCCAGTAGTTGATCCCACAGGGCAAGGCAGACATCCTCAAATCAAAGTAAGTAAATCCCAGTAAACAAGTTTTAAATCCAAGTAAATTGTCTGCATTTCCTGACAGGGTGCAACTGAGTAGGTGACATGAGGAGCTAATCTGGAGTAAATAACAAAATATTAAATACAACTCAACACACATAGATCATTATATAATGTGTTAATGGCCTAAATACTCTTGTTAAGAATTAGGGCTGGGGATTTAGCTCAGTGGTTCTGGTGCTTGCCTTGCAAGTGCAAGGGCCTGTGTTCAATCCCCAGTAACCACCTACAACAATGCCAGGTGTGGAGACTCACAACCACCAGCAATCAGTACCACATACCACAGTGCCAAGCATGGTGGCTTGTGCCTGAAATCTCAGCACTCAGGAAGCAGAGGCAGGAGGATTGCTGTGAGCTTGTGGTTGAGCTCAGGGCAAGCCTGAACTACCAAAAAAGCGAGACATTATCTCAAAAAAAATAGATTCTATTTGTAAAAATAAAAGAATAAACTTCAATTACATGTTCTCCATAAATATGCTTTTAAATATAAAGACAGAGATAGGTTAGGAGTAGTTGCATAGGCTGAATAGAAAGTTTTAAGCATAGGAAGGCTGAGATTGTCCTGTTATTAGATAAAAATAGACTTAGGGCTTCAGACATTTTAAAACGGTAAATATTCAATTCTCCAAAATGTTATAAAATATAATGTATATATTTTAACAACTGCTTTTTCACATGCGTAACTTTAACTATCACCATGATAAAGATATGGAACTATAAAATCACAAATCTGATGACTTTACATATTCATAGACATGAACAGGCCAACCTCCATCTTGAGTCCATAGCAATACTAGCCTATTCTTGCATTATTTTAATAGAATAATACAGTAAGCAATATTGTAGGATTAGCTAACCCTCTTAAGTTTCAGAATTTCAAAATGTCAGTGATCTGTTTGTTGTTGTTTTTCAGTGCTAGGAATTACACTCAGTGCTTCATGCATATTAGACAAGTGCTCCAGCACTAAATACCACACCAGAACCCCCATTTTGTTTTAAGTTTAATTTTAAGACAAGATCTCACTGATTTACTCAGGCTGACTTTGATCTTGTGATCGGTCTTCCTGGTTCTGCTTTGTGAGTAGCTGGGATCACAGGTACTATGCTACTATGCCTAGCTTCAGTCAAATATTGGTGGGTCAATTAATATCAGTCAACTTTCTACTCCTTTCAGTGATGGGTAGAAATAGGTAGTATGGATGTACCAGTTTGTTTACAAATTTTCTAGTGTAAGGAAATCTGTAAAATTTTCATTTTTTTGCACAATATGAATGAATTTTAATTAATTAATTTAGACTGGTATTTTGTAAACTACTATGTAGACTATTATGTCATTTGCACATAGAGATCATTTTCTTTGATACAACTTCTTATTTATTTTTTCAATTCTGGGGATAGAATCCTTGTTCTTTCTGTTGCTAGGTAAGTGCTCTACCACTGGATTATACTCCTAGAATCCTTTTCTGCTTCATGTAAAATTTTCCACTTTCTCCAGGATAAAAGTAAAAGAATACAATGGTTGTTTGATAAAATAATTGCTAGTTTAATTTTGAAATGAACTGCCAGTTTTCCAGAGTGTCTGTAACATTTTGGATATCCATCCACTGTGTGTGAGTGATCCAGTGTCTCCACTCTCCATGTCTCACTCTCTATCTTTAGCTATTCTGATACATGTGTAGTTACAAGTCATTGTGGTGTCACTTTCCCCTTTCCATGTGGCCAGAGATATTCAATATCTCTACATGGGCTTACTTGCCATCTATACATTCTTTTTGGTGAGTTATTTTTTAATGTCTTTTGCCCATTTTCTACTTGTATTACTAATGATTCAAAGTTGCTTATATGGTCAGATACTATTTCTTGGTCCCATCTTAGAATACAGTAATTAAACGTAAGCGTTGGTTCCAGGAAAGGCCGCATGACCGGGTTATAGACTCCAGGCCTAGGTGACCATGACATAAGCCCTAGTTGCAGGAAAAGTCACAATGACCAGTGAGATAAGCTGTAATTACAGGAAAGACCACCCAAGGGCTCTAGATTCCAGGAAAAGTCACCAGACGTGCTCAGACCACCTATCCTTGGTAACATTTAACAGTACCCCCTAGCAACAGCCCACCAGTAAGTAAATGTTCAGATGTTCTTTTAGGTAACCTAGAACCACGAGCTTGCAATATGACATGTTGAGCCTAGCCAATCAGGGTTAAACACCTCTCGCTTTCCTAAAGTCCACCAATCATGCATTGCCAGAACAGCAATTTCCCCAACTTTGCTGTAACCTCCATAAAAACCCTTCCATTAGGAAGTTCTGGGCTCTCAATTCTGATCCACTGCATTGGTGATGATTGAGAGTACTTGCTCAAGCTTGTAATAAAGATCCTCATGTGCTTTACATCAGACTTGGCTCCCTCGTGGTCATTGGGGAACTCAAAATCTGGGCACAACAAGACAAATAAAATGTTGAAATAAAACAAAGTAGTTGGAATTTTTTCTAAATAAGGAAACCAAACATGTTTGCAGAAAAAAAAAAAAACTCTAAGGAGACATAACACTGCAAATCTTACAAGAAGTCAGAAATTTTCTTATTCCATTAATGTAAAGGGTACTTGGAAGTATGAAATTGAAACAGAGAGGAAGCCTAACTCCCAAACCACTGGGTATCTGAAAGGAAAGTTCATGTTCTCAAAAACTGAAGAGTGAATTTTAGAAACAGCAGAGGTTAAGAGTAGGAAAACTTCATTGAAAAAGAAAGATTTGCCTAAGAGGGACAGAAAGAGTCACTGAAAATGGGAGAACTTACTCATGTCACTTCCCAGGGAGCTTTTAAGGAGCAAAGTCATGAGGTGAGGCAAGTTCAAAGTGGGAGCTACCAATAAGATACAAAAGGGCAGACAAATTATGATCAACCAATAAAAGTAATATTGATTAAAGGGGAATCTGATGAGAGGAAATCAAGTAACAAGTGTATTAGGATTTTCAGTCAGGAGTCTTTTCCTGGAGATATGGTTCAAAGTCCTGGCCCTCCACCCTGGGAAAGAGATTGAGACCTATCAATCACTGCTTTTCTGAGGAGCGGTGTGTGGGTGGTGGGTGAGTGGGGTGGGATGGGTAGTTTTCTCCTTTGATAATGCTGATTTTCAGTGAAGGTCTCCTTGACTATCCTCCATGTTGGCTCCTTTCTCATGGGCTTTCTGAGGGCTGACCCTGTCTAACTGCCTACAAGATGTCTAATTAACTTACCTACCTATAACAAAATGACAGTCCCTCAACTTCTCCAGCAAGAGAAGTGCACTCACACTGACAGTGCATTCTGTCAGAACTAGTTATTTTTTAGCAATGAGAAGAGTAATACTGAACATCAAATCACATAGATGATTCATCTTTTCAGGAAGCAATCTGTATTTGATGTACCATGATTAATATTACAGATTGTGAAGAGTTGTTCATTTCCCTTGGCCAGAAAAAAAATAAAAGTTAAAAATACAAAAAGTGCCCAGGCACTTGTACCTTAGAATAGAGTTATCTTGAGATTAAAATAAAAAACACAAAGCTCCTTAGAAAAAGCTCATCTCATCCAAAGATAAGAATAAAAAAAATTCTCCTCAGAGAAAAGAATCTAGTCACTTACATTGCAAGCAATTTGATAAACAGGAATAAGGAATGTGTACAACAAATTTAAAACAACAGAATAATGTTGCAAAAGAAGTGATGAAAACTATGGCAGAATATTTCACCATGAAATTTAAAAAGTCATTAAAACAATGTCCTTAATAAAAGAATATAAAGAGATTTAAGAATAATCGTGGTGTGTTAGATATTTTGTAGGCAATTAGACAGAGTCTCTCAAGGAGCCCACACTGTGAGGAGCTAACAGTGGAGAACAGTAAAGGAGCCAACATAGAGAACAAATCAGGCACATTGACTGGTTAGTGTTATAAAAAAGGTATTGCTTCCTCTAGAGATGAATGGCACTGATTGATATTCTAAATGGTGAATTCCCTGTGTGTGAGTTGTTTTCACATTTGATCTCCAATTGATCAATATTACAAGGGTAACTATACTTGTAATATTATTAGTTGGTCATGGTTTTATCCCACTTTATGCCCACTTTATAATTTCCTTCAGATCTTATAGTTTTGTCTGACCTTGAACCTGCCTCACCTCACGGATTAGCTGCATAAAATCCTCTTGGGAAATAGTGTCAGGCAACTCACTTTCTGGGGTCCCACTTCTGTCTTTCTTAGAAGCTATTTTTTTCCCAATAAAGTTTTTCTACTCTTAACATCTCTTGTATCCAGAATTCATTCTTAGATTTTAGAGAACATATCTAGCAGGTTTGGAAGTTACATCTATTCCCCCTATATCAATATGATAAATTAAATACTTCAGAAAAGTAAAAGATAGCATAGAATGGAAGGCAAAATTAGAACTACCAGGATACACAGTAAGTATTTCAGTAAACATAGTGAGGTAGAGTACAGGAGGCAAAGAATAAGTAGAATTTGATAGATAAAGGTGCTATGAGAAATAAATAAAAAAATAACAGAAAAAATCCAATGTGCACAAAATTTACATCTCTGAACAACACAGTTATTGCAATAATGCTAACAAACACATTATGATATACTTCAAAAGAACTTTCCAGAAATAAAGACATAATTTGAAACTACTATTGAATATGAACAGTAAATCTCCTGGAAAATTGCCACAGAATGCTCAATAATAAGATATATCCTAGTAAAATGAGTAGATCTCAAAGATTAAGAGTCTTTTGTATATTCACGCAGAAGTACCAAATTACAAGGCTGGAGCTTTAGCTCAGTAGTTCTAGCACCTGCCTTGCAAGTGTAAAGTTCCAGGTTCGATCCCCAGTAACCACATTCAACAATGCTGGGCGTGGTGACTCACGTCTACCAGCAATCAGTACCTCATACTACACTGCCAGGCTTGGTGACTCACACCTGTATTCCCAGCACTCTGGAGGCAGAGGCAGGAGGATTGCTGAGCTTGAGGCTGAGTTTGGGAACATCCTGAACTACAAAGTGAGATCCTGTCTTAAAAAACT
The DNA here is from genome assembly GCA_004026965.1 of Petromus typicus. Lineage (NCBI taxonomy): Eukaryota > Metazoa > Chordata > Mammalia > Rodentia > Petromuridae > Petromus > Petromus typicus. The sequence goes on along the minus strand of PVIR01001168.1, from coordinate 12,590 downwards.
AAAAACCAAAACAAAATAAAACAAAATTAAAAAAACAAAACAAAACAAAGCAAAAAAAACCCAAAATAAACCAAGCAGCAAATAAAAGAAGTACCAAATTACTTTTATGGAGAAAATTGAGCTGGCTTTGTATTTGTCCACAACAATGAATTCCAGAAGAAAAATTTTATAAAATCATCAAGTAAATACTGTCCCAATAATTTAGTTTCTGAAGAAATAATTGGGTAACATATCAAGAAGACTCTAAAATATGTTGAAACTGTACAATTAAATTGAAATAAAGGCAACAATTATGGTACCTGAATGGTATTTAAATGTTATAATCTTCCAAGACAACATTTAATAGTGGAAGCAAGCAAGGTGAAAATCCATCTGTGCATACCAACTTATTTTTAGTATTCCAGACAAAAATAATAATAAAATAATATATGAAGTAGTGGAGAGACACATTATTCTGTACAACATTATTCAATATTTTAACACTAAAATCAATGGCATAGCTGGGCTCCATCTTAGTAACGAAGCTCATGTTGAGTCTGCATCAGGCCCTAGGTTCACAGAACCCTAGATTCCCAAAGGCCCTAGATTCCGCTTCCAGAACCACATACATAGACACAAAACGTAATTGGCTGTAAGTAGATGGTAAAAAAAAAATGAATGGAATAAAGATAAACACAATATACAAAATAGTGCACTGTTTAGTAACAAAGCCTCCAGAGTCAGAGTCCCTATGTACGAATCTTGACTCTGGTAGTTCCTAGATTTATAACTTCTGGCCAATTGCTTAACCTTTTGTGTTTTGGGTTTCTAGCACAAACATTTTATAATAGTTTTATTCACTTTCAAAAAGTTATTAGGAGGATTAAATTAATTGATATATGCAAAGCACTTAAACCTAGCTATATATTAAAATTATGTTGCTAATTTAATAATTTTATTATTAGTATTTTTTCCTTATGATAAGTGCAATACATTTATCAGGGTCAATCAACAGAAGAAAAAGGCCAGTTTGATATTTCCAAAAGGAAGGATTTTAATGCAAATTTTTGTGCTTTTTGTGTGTTTTATATTGTCCTACCCACCTATAATTACTGTCATCCTCTTCTGTGACATTCTTTGCATTGCATAGAAGAAACACGAATTCTTTCCCTGAGTGGTTCTAGAATAAAGTCTTCCAAAGACAAGGATTTGTATAAGACAAATGTAAAGAAATGTTCATTTAGCTTCTGGTTACATTTCTATGCATCACTTTCTTTAGCGCTGTAGTCAGTTAAAATAGTCACATGGGCGCCCTCAAAACCTGCAGCTTCTTGGGGGCCAGGGATTTAGCTCAGTGGTTCTGGAGCCTGTTTTGCAAGCGCAAGGACTCGGGTTCAATCCCCAGTAACCACATAACAATACTGGGTGTGGAGACTCACACCCAGCAGCAACCAGTACCACATACCACAGCGCCGGGCGTGGTGGCTCACGCCTGTAATCCCAGCACTTGGGAGGCAGAGGCAGGAGGATTGCTGTGATGTGAATTTGAGGCTGAGCTCAGGGACAGCCTGAACCACAACACGAGACCCTGTCTGAAAAAAACCCTAAAAAAAATACAAAAACAAACAAACAAAAAACTCCTGCAGCTTCTTGATCTGATGCACCCTGGCACAGGCTTCCCTCACTGACTGCAGCTCCTCAGCTCAGACAGAGGTTTCACGAATCCTTAAGTCCTTGTATTAAAATCTTTCCTACACAATATCTAGAATGGCTTCTTTTACTGACCAACTGCCTCTAACTGATATACTCATGAAAAGAGAATTTTAAGTAGGGAATTAGAATTATTCAATAAGCTATTAATAAAATATTACATACCTTGCAAACAAATGAAATATTATTATATTACTTTATGAAAGCTGTATTTCTTACATAGCAGAAGAAACAGAAAGCTAAGCAAGAAACTCATACACTGACTGATTTTAAAAAGATTTGGAAAGAGAAACTTAATAAAATTTAAACTAAAATAAATGAGGTATACATACCAATAAAAACCTATTAAGTGATATAAGAAAAAATCACTATGAAGAAAATACATCTGTAATAAAGTGATTTAGAAAGATTTGCAATGCACAAGAATGCACAAAAAGGCACAAAAAATATCCAAATTCATAAAAATAATATCATACAAGGTTAAATCTCATGTAGAATTTTTAAATGAATCAGAAGAGCACCTTTGGATAATGCTAAAGGCCCAATTCACAGTGAATTGTAGCAACCATAAATATTCATGCATCAAATAACAGGACCAAAACATATATAGTAAATAAGTAAGTAGAAGTATGCTATTGGTGGTAGAGGCATTTATTCACTCACGCAAAGAACAATATAAAATACTTACATAATGTAACTATAAAGGTGGAATTTTTTGATACATTTATAACCAAGTCGAGTTATTTGATGAATTAACAACAAAATCAGAAAATAAAGTTGTGCTTTAGACATTCTGAAACTATTCAAAAAGAAAATAAAATCTTAAGTTGTTAAATACTTGACAAGTGATGATAACAAAAATGCCATGTGTTAGAATTTCTCTGCTGCCGCTAGAGCAGGCCCAAATTAACTTCTCTACTGTTTTGCGCTTATGAGTCATCTAGTTCACTACAGGGAGAAACCAAGGAACATGCATCAGTGGGAATCAGAAGCAAGGAATTAAAATGATAAAAGAATAATTAAAAACTTGAGTCAATGAATGAACACAATAGGAGAGTGAAGCTGATGTAATCAAAGGGAGCTCAGTTCCTGAGCTGCAGTGAGACAGAAGCGAGAAACTGTTGCACAGTGCGGTGTCCACACATAGCAACAATGTACTCTATCTTCCAAAAAGTTGGATGGAAAGATTGTAAATGTTTTCTCTATAAAAAATGATCAGTGTTTGAGGAGATGATTCTGTGTAAAGTGACTTAAATAATGAATAATATATACATGCATCAAAACAACATATGGTACTCCATTAGCTGGCAAAATTTTCTGTTTTATGTCTCAGTTAAAAATAAACTTAATTTAAAAAAATGAAACAGTAAGACTACTTACTCAATTCCGTGCAATAAGTTTCAATGAAATGGATGATATTTTAGAAAAATCTAATATTGGAAAACCCACTCAAGCCAGTAGAGAGTCCAGCATGGTAGGACATGATAGTAAACTTTTCACTCTGGGAAGCTGAAGCAGGAGAGTTATAAATTCAAGGCCATCCCGGGCAATTTAGAAACTTATAAGACCCTGATTTCATATAAAAGTTGGAAGTCAATGTAGGCACTAGCGACATAGCACTGTATGAAGGTTTACCGTTCAATCTCCAATACAAGGTATGGAGCATAGAGAAAATCTGCCATAAAACAAGAGTGAGATTTTGTTCATAAAAGCTTTCCTTAAGCCAATGTCTCCAAGAGTTCTACCTAACCTGTTTTCCAGCAGGTTTAATATTTCTGTTTTAATATTTAGGTCTCTAATCCACTTTTAGTTTAGTACATGGTGGAAGAGATACATCTAACTTTAGTCTTTGTCAGGTTACAGCCCAGTTTTTCCAGCACCACTTATTAAAGAAGCTTTCTTTCCTCCATTGAGGATATTTGGCTCCTTTGTCAAATTTGAGGTGGCTTAGTGTATCTGAAGTTGATTCTGGATCTTCCAATCTGTTCCACTGGTCCTTGAGTCTGTTACTTTTCCTAAGTAAGAATTAAGTTGTGTCATATACTGGTACAAATTTTTAATGTCTATTGTAATTGTGATGATTATATAAAATATACCAATAAAATCAATTAATAAAAACAAAAACAAAACAAAACAACAACAACAACAAAAAAAAAACAAGAAAGAGAGCTCTGTAAGCTCATAGCCCAGAAAGTATCCTGCCAATCAATTTGTATGTAGGAGAAATAATTTAATGTATACACAAGGTGTTTTTTAATGAAAATTGTGGTAATAGCAAATAATTTGAACAAACTGGATGTCATCTTCAGAGAACTGATTAATCCTAGTTATCACACAACATTAATATGGAATACTATGCAGGCAAAACAAGAAAAAATACACAGAAGCTTTTGTTTTAATTAAAGAATTCCAAGATATATTTTAAAATGAAACATATTAACAGTGATCAGAAAATGAAATAAAGGTAATTTTTTTTGTATGTGTGTTTATGTATGTATGGACATAAATATATGCATATAACTTGCCTTGAAGTATTATAAGAGACTAATAATACTTTGTATGGAATGGAGTTAGACGCTTAGGGAAAATAAACAAGAAAGTTTTCACTTTATACTTCTTTGTGAATTTTGAATTTTGCATCATAAGAATGATTTGTCTGTTTTAAAGTAAGTATCATTTCATTTCCCAACCAAGAAAGGACAGTAGCAATAACAAAAACATCTTTAACAAGACAAGACCTAAAACTTATTGATTGACTTAGATGTTGGGGTTCTGCATCTGATGCCACTTACCTCCTCCAACATCCCCCCAAAAAAACTCAAAGAGCTTGTATTTTTCCATGTTCCTGAATCACCGTGGCCTTCAGTTTCAAAGTGAAATGGGAAAAATAATATATATGAACAAAATGACATATATTTTTAAAGTATAAATTAAATCTTTTAAAAATTAAAGTTAATAGGAATAAAACCAATTTCAAAATTTAGCTCAAAAAAGTATACATTACATTTTGGTTGTAAAGAGAAAAAGCTTTGCTATGGAAACCTTAATTCACAATACATACCAGAGTCATTGAATTTTAACTTAGGGTTAATAAAACCTAATAAGTTTTCAAACTCCCAGTCACAATTTTTGTACAATATGGAAATTAAAGAGTTGTAAAAGAACTTTATACCTCAGTTACAGTTGGCTTTCAGGAAGCAGGTGAAAACCTACAAAGTGGAACAACGTTTGGTACATCTCAACCTTCCTTGATATTTTATTAACATGCCACTAAGAAAAGTTGCTTCTCTGAATCTACTGAGAGTTTTTTGTTGTTGTTGTTTTCAGAAATGTAATGCAGTTGGCACTCTAAGTTGCTGTTTGGTGGTATGTAATTGAAGTTTCAGTCAACCATTGGAAGGATGACTGGGTTTAAAAATCTGGTTTTATTTCCAGGTTTGTAAAGAGCTTGCTATGTAATATTGGGTGACTCATAGTACTTCAATTTCCAAGTTTAGATCTTTCCAAGTTGGCTTGATCCTAACAATGGCTTACAGCCATGTCTTTGGAATATTCTTAATCTAATAGCATTTTAGTAATGCATAGTTTGGAGTTTGAAATAGTCCCTTAGGTTTGACCAATATAAATTAAGATAATTTAAACTGATGAAGTTAGAATAAAAGTACAAGAACAGTTTGACCCTTTCCAGAATCATTTGAGCTGTATCCAAGCACAGGAAGTGTTTTAATCACTTTACATAAATTGATTGGTGCCTTAAGACAGTGAACTCAGTTGTATGACCCATTTATAATTTAATGTTAACTCCCCGATGAGTAATCACGGCCTTATAATTTAGATGGTTAAGGAGTTTTGCTATGTATAACCTTAATGTCTCTTTTAAATCCTTTAATCTTTACTAATTATTCTATTTACTAAGGTAAAACCAAAATATTTATACCAAACAATCACTTTCCAAAAATACTGATATATCTAGATACCAATTCCCCATAATGAATGTTTATTATGTATTGCAAGCATATATGAACAAAGTTTAAAAAGATTGATTACCTCACAGATAATATAAAAATAACAAAAAATTTAAATATACTTGGTATATTTAAATTATTGTACAATTTTGTACAATTGTACAAAAATTGGTATCTTTCATGAACAAGACTATATGTCTCTTTTCATAGTCTTTGACAGAGCTATTCATCTTTATTCTGTAGGATTAAATTCTATAGTACTGTTTCTAAAAAGATCTTTATTGGGAATAAATTATATACATTGTTACTCTTTTAACAATTTATGTGCATTATTTTATTGCACAATCATCACTACTATCAATCCCCAGAACCTTCTCATTTTGTGAAAGTGAAACTGTCTGATTATCAAAACAAAATCCCCATCAACCTCACCTCACCTCACCCTTAACCTTTGGCAAACCAACCTTACATATATCTTTATGAGTTTAACTCTTAGTTATCATATATAAGTGGAATTTTACATTTGTGATGGATTTACTTTGCTTAGCATAATATCCTCTAAGTTCCCCCACAGAATAGCCTGTATCAGAATTTGCTTCCTTTTTCCATTGTATGAATATACCACTTTCTTATGCATTCAACACAGGACAATTGGATTGCTTCCACTTATTGCATTTCATAAGTAATGCTGGTATGAACACAGGTGCACACATATGTGAGTCTCTACTTTCACTTTGCAAATACCTAGAAGTGAAATTCCTACCTCATATGATAATGTCATGCTTAATTTTTAAAGAAATTGCAGTACCACTTTCCATAGCAATTTTACATTCCCACCAGAAATGTACAAATGTTTCAATTTTTCCATTTCACCACCAATACTTTTTACTTGCTGGGCTTCTGTAATAATCTTCCTAACAGGAGTAAATACACAATCTCAATAAGTCTTGGTGAAATGAAACAAATGAGAACTTCATTAAGTGTTGTTCAATGTCACTAAAAAGCTTTTAAGCCATGAAGCCTATGATTTTAACTGTTACTCATAAGTTTAGCATTGGTACAAGGTAACAGTGTGGCCTGAAATGAGAGTGGAGCTGCAAATGTTTGCCAGTTTTCCAAGTTCCCACTCCTTTTCTCCTTGTGGCTCCTTAGGAATGCCCCAAAGCAGTAAACAGGGGCGAGTGTTTCAAAATACTGCTTCCTCCAACTCACAAGCATTGAGAATTGTAGCCTCTGTTTTGGCGACTGGTATAGCCACCATTTCAGTCTATAAAGTTAGTTAAGATAAAAAGAAAGAATTTAAAACTCACACCACACTTAAAGCTGTTAAATCTACAGTGTAATTTTACAAGTGTCCTCATAGTTCCTTGACATGAAAAAGTGCTTGGCAAATACATATTATCCCTTAATCCTCTCAAATTGACTTGGATTCTATTGACATCATTTAAAATGTAATTCCAAACTGATGAAGCTTTTCAAATGTTCCTGCATTTTAAATCTGAATAAGGTGGGATCTAAATTGCTTGAATGTTTATATATATGACTTTCCATCAAATGCACAGTTCAAACTTGGTTTGTGAACATGATTCATTCCAAAGCATACTTGTAATCCAAAGCACTTGTATATCAAAATGAATTTCCCCATAAGAAAAAATAGAAACTCAGATGATTCATTCCACAACCCCAAAGTATTCATATAGAAATGATTACAGTACTGACATATGATGCAAAATAAAAAAGAAAATACAAATAGAAAGAAATTAACTTGCACTTACCTCTGAAAACCTACATAGCTGGTGTTAAGGAAACAAGGAAGAGGAAATTTTATTGTGTAAGATAAGTTTTACTAATGGAATAATTGTTATTTACTGCCTCAGTGGAGTCTTTTCCTTTTAATACAACTTTAACAAGAAACCCATTCAATGACACTTGCTTTTGCCTTCTTTTGAAATTTCACAGATATGACATTGCACATAATGCTGAAGTGAGAGATGGGGGAGGGAGAACTATTGGCTCAGTTGTGATCTTGTGACATTCGGCAACATCTATACTCATATTGTGAGATGTCACTTGTTTCTCAAGTTAAATTTTTTGTTCATTTGTTTCTTTTTTTGAGACAGGGTCTTGCTTTACAGTTCATTCTGGCTCTGAACTCACCCTGTAGGCTGGCTTAGCCTGAACTCATTTTGTAGCCCAGCCTAACCAATCCTCCTGTCACTGCCTCCCAAGTTCTGGGATTACAGGCATGAGCCTCCACTCCCAGCACTGTGGTATGTGGTTATCAAGTGTTGTGTTTATAGGAGTGAACCACCATGCTTGTCATTGTGATATGTGATTATGAGGATCGAACTCAGGACCTTGTACTTGCTAGGCAGGCTCTGGAACCACTGAATGAAATCTCTAGCTCTCTCAACTTTATGTTTGATCATTTTACACAACACACAAAGAACAAGTAACTTGCAGTCCAAGGAGTTACTCTATAGAAATCACTATGTGTAGGGTCCCCAAATCTCACACCTCTTTAATAAAATCCACATTTATGAATGCTTTTTAAATATGTTTGTATATAAAGGAATGACTGAGTCTTAGAGTGAGGAGACAGAATAGTGAAATGGTCAAGAATATCAACTCTGAAACAATCATATGAGTAAGAGCCATATGATTACATTACTTACAAACTGTGCTATCCTAGGTCAGTCAGATGATTTCTAGGCCTTGTCTTTACAATCTCAAACAAGATTAATAATAGTAAGGTTGAAACATATTTAAATGAAGATTTCTATGATTACTGGATTAATATTTATAAAATAATTAGAACAATGTTTAGTATATCATAAAAACTGTAAACAAAATTCGGTTAAAATTTTTACTCTTCCATCAATATATGTTACAGTTATATTTTACTAGAGATTCTTGGTGTTCTAATATATGTCGTCTGTGTGCTACCTTGCTTTCCAATAACAAGGTGCTATATGTGGATTTTTTTAGTGGCTTTGTATGAAATATTTTAAGGCCAGTGGAATGGGAGTGGGTTGTTGAGAGAACTCCATAACTTGGCGCCTGCTACTTTTCTTGTCATCTTCCCTAAATTTCTTACTTGACTCTGATTCAAGCCATAATGCAATCTTTTTGACTAATTTTTTTCAAACCTCTATCCCCTCCCACATCCTGTTTCTCCTTCCTGAATTATTCTTCTACTGGTTTCTCTTCTAGTAAACTATATGTGATTTCAGTTCTGATTAAAGAATTGTGATTAACATATACTTTCATTTGAGTTTTGAGCATGATGACAGAAAGACAAAACAATTCATAAATCTAGAAAGTCCGTGGAAAGGCAAAATAGATGTTCCACATAAACTTTTCCAGTATTGGTGCAGTATAAAATTAATCCAACCTGGCCGGGCGTGGTGGCTCACACCTGTAATCCCAGCACTTGGGAGGCAGAGGCAGGAGGATTGCTGTGATGTGAGTTCGAGGCTGAGCTCAGGGCCAGCCTGAACCACAAAAAGCGAGACCCTGTTTCAAAAAACCTAAAAAAAAAAAAAAAAAAAAAAATTAATCCAACCTGTCTTACAACTTACTTCTCAACAGAAAAAGAAACCAGTTCCCTGTGATCCCCAGGCCACAAGTAACCAAAACATTAGTCTTGCTTTTTCTTTTTCCCTTGGAATTTGAGCTTCTGGCTCAATTATGGACCATTATTACCACTTGTCACCCCTTAGAAATTCTGGGCATAGTTTCCTCCTAGGTTGTTCCCCCTCTTTTAGCACCACCCTCTTTTAGCGCCATCTGCTGGGGGTTGTCCTCCACTGCCCCACCACCCTTAGTCAATTTGAGCAGCTCTGGCTGCCTGGCTCCCCAGACTAGCTGCTGATATTTGCGGTTCTTACCACATGGCAGACATTGACAACAAAGAATAATTGAACTTGGTCAAAATTTGGGTGCTGTTGAAGAAGCGAAAGAAGAACACACTGGTGAAGAAACGAAAATCAAAGCACATCAGCTAACTGTTTAGATGATGCAAAATCCTCAGATTCTTGCAGCCCTTCAAGAATGACTTGATACTCTGGTAGACACACCAACACGACCCGCTGAAAGCTCATCTGAGTTGGTTAAAAGAGAGCACTTGCTTTCAAAAAGCTTCAGGTTAAATGCTGACAGGTAGAAGTCACATCCTATGAGGGAGATCATGATATTGAAAGTAGGTATGCTGTTTTCTATCAACTTCTATTTGATAACAACTTGAGATCATGTACAGAAGAAGAATGTGAATGGAAGCCATTTGGGGAAGAAGAAATTTTGGAGCTTAAAGAAATGACCAAGATTGAAGATGAGAAAAAGGATGAAGAAAAAAAAAATCCTAAAAGAATGCTTAGACTTTTGGTTGACTGTTTTTGGAATTTTGTCTTGCTCAGTAACACGGTTTAGAAACATGATGAAACCATCCTGAAGCATTTGAAAAACATTAAAGTGAAATTTTCAGACTCTGGCCAGCCTATGAGTTTTATCTTAGAATTTCACTTAGAACACAATGAATACTACATAAATGAAATGTTGACAGACTTATAGAATGTGATCCGAACCAGATAATTGTGACCCCTTTTCATTTGATGGACCAGAATTTATGGGCCATAAGGGTGCCCGGTAGATGTGAGAAAAGGGAAAGAATACCTTTGAAAAGCACTGGGAGGAAGTAGAAGCATAAGGGATGCAGAATGGCTTGTACTTTGACTAAAACATTTTCTGATGATTCTTAAATATTTTTGCTCCACCGGAAGTTTCTGAGAGTGCAGATCTGGATAAAGTGCTGAAGCAGTCCTGGCTGCAGACTTAGAAATCTGTCACTTTTTATGTGAGCGTGTAATCCCAAGATCAGTGCTGTACTTCACTAGAGGCTATTGAAGATGATGCTGATGATGATTTTGATGAAAGAGGTTGCAGATGAGGAAGTGAAAAAGATGATGAGAACAATGATCCACACTGTGACCCAAAGGAGCAAAAGCCAGCAGAGTGCAAGCAGCAGTGAAGGAGGACAGCAACCTTCTGCTTTCCTAGAAAGGATGACTTTTCTAACATTTGATGAGCGTATTTCTCATTTTCTGGTTGTTTGCTTGTTTTTATTTTCATTATTTAAACAAATAATGTTAAGAGCACTTGGAGTTCTCCAATAATGAGAAACTGGTGTTTCCTTTTTCTACATACTAATGGCAGTCCTGACTATATTGATGTGATTGACATCTTGAAGAAGAAAAACAAAATACTCAACAGGGACTGAGGTCAGCAGTGGGCGGCTCTGGAAACAGTGACTGTGCCACAGAATCACCGCCGGGGTTGGAGCTGACTAGCCTCCAGGCCCACCCTGGAAGAGCACCCAGGGACTGAGTTTAGCAGCGGGCGGCTTGGGAAACGGTGACTGTGCTACCAAATCTGCACCGGTGTTGGAGAGTACTGGCCTCCAGGCCCATGCCGGAAGAGGTCCCAGGGACTGTGTTTAGCAGCAGGCAGCTCAGGAAATGGTGAATGCACCACCAATTCTGCGTCGCCAAATCAGAGCCAAGGTTTGAGCTTACTGGCTTCCAGGCCTACACCAGAAGAGCACCCAGGGACTGAGGTTAGCAGGTAAGAGTCTGACTTTCTACACAGCAACGGCAGAAGCACATCCAGTCACCTTGTATTGGTGAGTAGGTGGGCCTGTTGGAACAACAGCCCCTACATTGCAGCTGCACAGGGACTACAGCCTACTGGCCTCCAGGCCGACTGCACAAGTGAGCCCAGAGACTCTGCATTGGTGAGAAGGTGGGCCCTTTGGAACCTCACACAGCGTGATTGTAGCAGAGCAGGAGCCAGGGCCTTCCTGCCTCTAAATCAGACAGGAGAAGGTGTTCTGACTGTATTGATTGAGTGCCTCATATGGTGTGCCAGAACTAAGGGTTTTTCTTTAGGTGCCAAGACAGACTGCAAAGAACAACCCAGGAAACACTGTTATTTTAAGGTTTCTAACTATTAGGAGGAAAGTGACTTGCAACAAACAGCACCAGAAAACAGGGAAGGTCAGAGATGAGGAAACACTCAAAGTCTCAGATACAAAGATCCTCCCCTCAAGGTAACACAGGGGGAAGGGAAACAGAGAAGTTTGAAGGCCAGTCTCCAGGGTCCTCAGAAATGGTAACCAGAGCAGATCTAGTAAAATGGAAATGAGAACTGATCTCTGAGATGAAACCAGAGATATTGGACACTATCAACATGATGATTAATAAAGCTAAAGAGGAAATCATCAAGTTGATACAATCCAAGATAGCAAAAGCAATGGAACTTTTTAAACACCTACAAGCAGAAGTCCACGAAATTAAGAAAGAAAATGAAAGATTGCACAATAGAATGAATTTGGCAGAAGACCGAATTTCAGACCTAGAAGACAGGATCACAACCAATGAACCGGAAAGGCATAATCTATGGAAAAAAGCAAGCGATAAAGAAAAATTAATCCAACACCTCCTAGATGATTCAAAGAAGAATAATATAAGATTGATGGGAGTCACTGAGGAAGCAGGAGACAATGCTAAAGACATCAAAAAGCTATTCACAGAGATAATGGCAGAAAACTTCACAGGAAAAGGTAAAGAATTGGACACACAAATATATGAAGCATACAGAACGCCACATGCCCATGACATGAAAAAATCTACACCTAGGCATATCATCATGAAAGTCCCAGATATCCAAAAAAAAAAAAAAAAAAAAAGAATGAAATACTGAAAGCAACCAGAGAAAAGAAAATCATTACATTCCAAGGGAAGCCCATCAGGATCACAGCGGACTTCTCAACTCAAACACTCAATGCAAGAAGAGCCTGGAATGAAGTCTTCCAAGCCCTAAAGGAAAAAAAAAAAAACTTCCAGTCCAGACTAATGTATCCTAAAAAACTATTCTTCAAAA
>PVIR01001167.1:100300-134445 GCA_004026965.1 Petromus typicus | reverse complement strand
CTTCAAAGAATAGAAAGATCCTTTATTTTGAGAGAGCAGCCATTTCAATCTCTGTTAAATAATCATTATTTTCCATAGCTGTCTAGCTCTGTACTTCAAGCAACAGAACACTACTGAGAAAGAACAAACTCCACTAGACACTGTCCCCTGAATCTTACCTTTAGTCAGGGGAACTTCTGGTCCTTCTCCTCTCAGACTCTGAACTCTAGACTTTGAAGCCAAAATTCTTTTCATGTTGTGGATTGACTTAAATGTTCTGCCATTTATTGTCAAAGAAGAAAGAGAATCTCTATGGAGTCTTGTCCACAATGGGGACAGACTGTACTCCTCCGTACAGAGTCTCCTCCAGTAAGGACCTTACTATCATCGGGTACCCTGTGGATGCACCCTTTCCTTCATGGATGATACAAGATAACGTACAAATGGTATACGTGCCTTCATTTTTCCTTTGCAAAGTCACTTTCCCACATAGCAATCAGTTTCATGGGGATTGTTTTGTTTTGTTTTATTTTGAGATAGGGTCTTGCTTTGTAGTTCAGGCTGGCTCTGAGCTCAGCTTCGAACTCACAGCCATCCTCCTGCCTCTGCCTCCCAAGTGCTAAGATTACAGTTGTGAGACACCACGCCCAGCACTGTGATAATGTGATTCTGATTGCTGGTAGGTGTGAGTCTCCACGCCCAGTATTGTTGTATGTGGTTATTGAGGATCGAACCTGGGCCCTTGTGCTTGCGAGACAGGTGCTGGAACCACTGAGCTAAATCCTCAGCCCAATTTTAATAAATCTTTTTGAGTTGGCTCATCTCTGAAAGTGTTATCTCAGTCCCCTGACTAAAGTTTTATCAGTTTATGTAAAATAAGAAAGCTCTCTGGACCTTCTATGTTTTTTTCATTGTGTGATCATTTTACTGGTTCTTAAAACAGAAAGGTTTAGTAGATTCTATGTATTCTTAGACCCTTCAACAGCTATGTTCTAGCCAACCTATTCAGTCTTTTTTCTAGCTATTTATACAACATTCTTGCTGACATGTTGTCCTATCCTGATGTACTTCAGAATGTGAGGCTTTTCCTTGTAAGGCTCTCTAATTTCTCTTTGTTTTTCCGTTCTGACCATGGCCTTTTATGCAGTATTCCACTTTTCCTTCTTAAACTTTGACCTAAGAGCCCTGTGAGTAGCTCTGCTAAGATTCTGCCAGCATTTGACTCCATTAATTTGAAAAAGAAAAAGGCTTCTCTCAGGATCAGCCTATAATCTTCAACCTAATTAAAGAGCAGACTGTAGGACCCTTCTGCATAGGGGATCCTGGTATATCTTGTGGTTGTCCTAGGGCCAGGTATTTTCCAGTAAGACTCACAGAGGTGAGCTGAGTGAACACCATAGCATCTATAAAGTCCTGGTTACTTTTTAAAAATTCTCCTAAAAATCTAATATTTTCCTTCAGTAAAGGAAAGTATATGCTATAGTTTTAAAATGTCCTTCCAGGGCCGGGGATTTAGCTCAGTGGTTCTGACGCCTGTCTTGCAAGCACAAGGGCCCGGGTTCGATTCCCCAGTAACCACATACAATACTGGGCGTGGAGACTCACCCCAGCAGCAGCCAGTACCATATACCACAGTGCCGGGCGTGGTGGCTCACGCCTGTAATCCCAGCACTCAGGAGGCAGAGGCAGGAGGATTGCTGTGATGTGAGTTGGAGGCTGAGCTCAGGGCCAGCCTGAACTACAAAGCAAGACCCTGTCTCAAAAAACCTAAAAATAGAATAAAATAAAATATCCTCCCAAAAGACAAGATTTTAACACTTAATAACCACTGTAACAATATTAATAGGAGGGAACTTTAAGAAATAATGGAGCCATGAGCTTAAATTTTAGAGTAACAAATCTTGTACAGACTGTACTCATAATAATAATACTTTGTTTATGCTCTAACCATAAACATGAGTCCTCTTCTAATTCTTCTGTTTTCATTTAGATAACACCATTAAGCATTCTTTGTGTCAATTTTTTTCTTTCATTCCTTCTTTTCTTTTTTTAAAAAATATTTTCTGGAAGATACTTACACCAAACACTGGGAACATGAAGTCAAATAAAGCCCAATTTCCTACCCGAAAGAATCAGCCATGGGCCAGGGATTTAGCTCAGTGGTTCTGGCACCTGCCTTGCAAGTGCAACGTCCTAGGTTCAATCCCCAATAATGACATACAACAATTCTGGGCATGGTGAGTCACACCCACAAGCAATCAGTACCACATACCATGATGCCAGGTGTGGTGGCTCATGCCTGTAATCCCAGCACTTGAGAGGCAGAGGTAGGAGTATTGCTGAGTTCAGGACCAGCCTGAACTACAAAGCGAGACCCTGTCTCAAAAAACTAAAAAAAAAAAAAAAAAAAAAAAAAAAAGGGGGGGGAAGAAAAAAAAAAAAAAAAAAAAAAAAAAAAAAAAAAAAAAAAAAAAAAGGGGGCGGGGGGAGAAAGAAAGAAGGAAGAATCAGCCTAGCAAAAAAGTACTTAGGGAAGGAATCAATCATATAAATACAAGAAGATATTGAAAGAACTTTAGAGAGTACTGAGTAATCATCAGTGTTGGGTTGATTGAACTCTTAGCAGGGAAGGGATGGTTAGGGAAAGATTCAAAGGAAAATAGGATGTTTTTGACAAAACTTACAAGGCATATGGATATTTGCCAGAAAGACAGTCTAAGAGGCTAAGGAAGCCATTTAAATTAGGGCCATGATGAGATGGGTACGACAAATGGTCCCTCTTTGGTGTACTGGGGAAGGTATGTGTCAGTGAGGGTTGGAGGAAAGGTAGGGCTTATAGTTAATGAGAAAGTAAACAAACAAACAAACAAACAAAGACCAGACTTGACCGTGAAGTCCCTCAGTAGCCCCATGTGAGGCTTCCAGCAAGGTTGTGACGTCAGCCTCTTACTTTATAAGGCTCTCTTAGCCAAGAATTTGCCATATGGATTTGAATGGGTTAGAAATAAGGATTTGGAGTGATTAGAAGTAGGGTATAAAGAAAGAAGGACCTGAACAGAAAGAGATACAAGATGGTAAGGATGCAAGATCAACAGTACTTCATTCTTATTCCTTCAGCTCTAATTTCTGGATTGTCTCACTGTTCTATATTTTTAAAACTCCACCAGTATGTTTGTAACTAGTTCCTAAAGTTAAATTCCCTCTCTTGAACTACCTGGGATGAGTTCCATTTTTTGATAGGTTTGGAATAATAGAGGTCTACATAAGCTGTCTGTGGCCCATGGTTAATATAAGATCTTAGATGTGTTCTTCTTTGGCCCTGTTCTCCCATGGACTCCCCCATCAGCCCTTGATCTCTAGCCCAGAGAGGGGGACTCCTGGGCTGAACTGTCTTGAACGGTCAACACTTTGTGCTGTGCTTCCTGAATGGTATGAAAAGAAAGTTACTATTTTGGCTCAGTATCCTTCCTGTAGGATTTTCCAAAACTTTCCAGATGTATTTAAACTCAGGAAATATTTTGATGACTGGAAATAGTGTCTTATGGGGTTGGGAGTTTGAAACCAGCAGAACCTCCCCCAAGAGAGGTGCATTGAATTGCTCCAGAATCCATGTACACACACCCGAGCTCTACCCCTCTGCTGAAAGCATAGCAGGTTCCCATTTGTTAGTGTTATACTAGAGATGGTGGCATTCTCTGAGCACCCTGGTGACATGAAGCAGAACAGTTCCAAAGGCTGGAATTCCCTCCAGAAAAGAAAGAATTGTTAAGCAGTTAGTGATGCATTTGGACTCTAATTCAGATGCCATCTCAGGTTCTCTAAGAAGACCTCTATAAACTTTATACCATATTTGGCCAATAGTAAAGATTGTTAGGTTAACTTAAATCATAATAAATCTTTTCCAGGTTTGCTGTTACTGACTTAATGACTGAGAGCCTTTTGAGATTTATACAACTACAGAATATATTATTAGTCCCTTCAAGCAGCCCATGGCTTATCCTTTGCTGTGTTGCTGACATTCCATAGCAACTGTCAGAAGGGACTCTGTCGGAGTATGAAGGTCATTGTTATTTTAAAGCATTCGTCAGAAAGGTAGAAGTAGAGGAGCCCTACCTGTGCACCTATTCACAGCCTTCAGCACTGGGCCAAGAGGTACAAAGTAATCATTTCTAAAGTGTGAGGGAGAAACTCTAGAAATTGCTAGGAGTTTTTTTACATGTTCTATCAATGCAGAGAATAACTGAAACTCCATGGTTTTGAAAATGACTTGAATCCACTACTGTATTGATTTATTTGTGTTGTATGTAGGAAGTTCACAAATTCTTCTACACCGTAGTCACTAACCAGAATACTTCAGTGGTTATTTGATGGCATGAAACTTTATAGACCTTGAAGATCTTGAGGACCTTGAGTCAGATATATTTTTTATATGAGACGAATAGAATTTTAATGAAAAGGAATTATGTGGTATGCACAAATGTAGCTACAGTTCCTGATGTTTGAAACATCTAGCGCTGTGACATTATTTGTTCTTCGTTCTGACCAACTTTCCCTCACGAGTCTTCAAAGGAGCCCACAGAATGAATCATAACCCCAGAAATACCAAGAAAGGACTTCTGCATTTGAATCCATCCAGAAGCTGGGGTGTCTTTTTTCTTTCAGAGATTAAGATTAATTCATGGATTCTAGAGTATTATTTACATACATAAACCACTCTTTTCATCTCTAGGTACCAAGAAAAAAAGATTTTCTCTGGTCAAAAAGAAAATAGTATTTTAGGATTAAGTTCTAGCTTTGCCTCCAAGGAGGTATGCAATCTTGGATGAATGACTATGACTCACAGATTCCTTCTCTATAAGAGATAAATGACTTAAAAATGATTCCATTTCTCTGGTGCTGTAAAGAAAAAGCAGCGCCACCCCATACTTTCTTTACTGTTTTGTGCAATGGTAATATTCGTCATTATCTCTGGGAACTTTCCATATTGTTCATTTGGGCTGAACTATAGATACAGTCCTAGCACTGTGCTTAATTATTTGTCTGGTTGAGTTCCTCTTATAATGATTTTTGGAAGATGCTTAGAGGAATATCTCTTGGAATCATTTACACACTTTGTTAAAACTTCATATTCCTGAGCCTTCCCAGATTGAATTAGCAGCTTTGAGAGCAAGGCAACAAATTTGCATTTTTATATCCCCGGGCCATTCTTGTGGGTAGAAAGTCTGAGATCTGCCGACTGGCAGAATGTGTATGTTCTGTGAGGGGAACGGCGACGCCTTTCTCTACTCTTTTTGTCTAGTCTGCAGGGTCCGGCCTTGGCCTGCAGCTCCCTAGATGATTTGGTCAGCCTGTTTCCTGTAGGACTATTTCCTCATTTATAAATCATGGGGCTGGAGTTTTAATCTCTAAGGAATTTTTGGGTTCTAGCAGTCTATGAAAATAGTTCTCTAGTGTCCTAGAAGAGTTTTTCAACCCACCTTAATAAATCCTATATTTTGAACACCTACAGTGTACTGGGCATTATGTAACTTTTAAATATGCCTCATTTATCCCTTATTAATCATGATTTTATATTTATTATTTATTTTTGACACAGAATTAAGAAAAGTAAAGCAACTTTCCCAAGTCTCCCTCATCAAAAAGTGGAACTGCAGTGAAGCAGGATTGAACTGAGGCCATAAATAGAACTGGTGGCTGGCCCTCCGTCCACATGGGCTTGTCTCGTGAGCTGCTCCCTCACAGTGGATTTCCACTCTCCAGCAAGAGAGGCCAGTTTTGGTTTCCTTAGATGTTTACTTGGCCTCTTGCTTAAGCATTTGCCTTTCCTGCTCAATAACAGTGAGAAGACCAGAAAAAAAAAATCTCAGGGCTGGAAACATTTTGTTTCCTACAAAAAGAATATTTTGCAGACAGCTCTGTGGTTGAAAGTATTTTTCCTGTGGTCTGGGATAGATTGGATCCCATCGCTTCTTGGCCAGTGTCTGAGAACTTAGCCCATCCATGGCTTCTATCAAGTCAGCACATAATACACTTTTTAAAATGAGTATCTAATGCTGCTGAATGTGTACACTAGTGGACAAATTGACCTGAGTGTGTAAGAATGTGTGCATGAGCCCTGGCCTCTTCAGAGCCGAGAGAACCTGGAGTGGTTTTCCACACACTGGACATATCAGCATAGCTTTTAAGTTTTCATCACTCACAAGACAACCAAACAGACTCAGATGCTGACAGGGCGGGAATAGTGACCTGTGAGCCGAGTGTGGGTTTACAAGTAGTCACAAAGGCAGACGTCTGAGATCTTGTCACATTTCTCACCATTTTCAAGTGCTCAGACCCAAGACATGACACTGGTGTCACTGGATGAGAGGGTGGTCTGATGGTAACGCAGAAAACGGGCGCTCTGGGCTCGGCCTCCATCTTGGCTCCTCTCCGAGTGGAGTATGCTGACCTTTGCCCAGTCGTAGATGAGTCACTTCTTAAGGACTACATTTCCTTGTCAAAAAACAGAAATTTATTTCTAACACATTATAAGTTTTAAACAATTTGTACTTGTAAGAATAAAAGCTCTTAGGGAAAGATACATTTTGAAAATTTAAGAATTCTTGGATGAGAAATAATACTAGTACCCGGTACCATTTCTTCACTCATAATTTGTTTTTTATTCATAATGTGTACATTTCTAGAGAGATGTTATAGGGCATCATAGTACCTAGAACTTTCCAACCTTGTTCCCCATGGCCTGACTTTGATGACTCCGATTCTTTACGTTCTTGTCAACCACTACAAAAAAGTGGGCTCTCCCACTGCCCCGGCTGCCACGCAGTAAGCTGCAGTTGCCTTCCTGCCACAACAGCCACCTGGCTAAAAGTCCCAACAGTGTGAGTGGCACAGTGCAGACGCCCAACATGCGTGCTTGACTTCAGTGAAATAAACTTCTCCAAAGATGAGAAGCTACTATTTGTAACCGGAATTCCCTCATGGGAAGTCCTTTCCCTGTCTTTCCAATTGAGAAGTTTTTTAGAACTCAGAACATTTTGACTTCTGGAGAGAAAGGCTGTAGCCACTGGATTTAGGGACCCCTTTTTTTTTTTTTTTAAGACAGTGGCCTCACTTTGTAGCTCAGGCTGGTCCTGAGTTCAGCCTTGAACTCGCAGCAATCCTCCTGCCTCTGCCTCCCGAGTGCTGGGATTACAGGCATGAGCCACCACCCCCAGCACTGTGGTATGTGGTACTGATTGCTTCTGGGTGTGAGTTGCCATGCCCAGCATTGTTGTATGTGGTTACCTGGGATCAAACCCGGGCCCTTGCACTTGCAAAGCAGGTGCTGGAACCACTGAGTTAAATTCTCAGCCCCGGAGACACTATTTGAAGAAACAAGCAAATCCCATAGATAGAATTATGAGCCATTTTGTTGTATGTTTTAAGATAAAAGGTGTTAGCACAGATTTGAAAAGCTATTGGTAGAAATTGAACCATAAGAGTGTCTCATTTTAGAGGGACAGGAATCAAAAGAGACTCGGATGGGTGACAAAGCCACAGGGCTGCCAACACAGGGCTGCAGAAACTGGCCTATCCAAGCCAGCCTCTGGGAAAGGATGACCACAGAGAGATCAGAAGTCATCAGTGGGAAAAACTGGTATTTGTTCCCCTTTGTCACACAAGGCAATAGGGCTGTTCTCACAGTAGGGACTCGAGCAGGGTGGAGGGAGCAGTGTGATTTTACTAAACTGGTCTTCTGAGGATGGGGAAGCTTTGCTGCTTTGGCCCTTAACAATGAGACAGCAACCCAAATAACAGATCTCTCAGTGCAGCAACATGCCAAGGCTAAAGGAACCAGTGGAACTCTGTGGCTTTGGCTCTTGGTTGACAGGCGTGTCCTTACATTAGGGCCATGGCTTGGCAATAGCAACGCGGCTATGTGAGTCCTCAGGGAGCTGTCTGGCTCTGTGGCTTTCCTTGATATGCAGTTGACTTTGGCTAATTTCTTTTCTCATAGTTTGTTTTATGAAGTCTAGAGACAGGCAGAGATCCTCTAGATCAAGCCAGATCTACAGGATGTTTTCCACAGCTGTGCTGTGCCAGGTGTGAAGAGTCATCCCACAGGCCTACCAAAAGGACAAGCGAGGGGGGACTGTTACGTTCTCTCCCCACTTTCACACAACTTTGCATCTGTGAGATTGACCAGGTGCTTGAACTTCCCTTGTTTTGGAAGTAAAGAACTCTTTCTTAGACATGATCAATAAGATTACTAAATTGTTGGTTTCCTGTGAAGTAGTGCTTAACAACAATAATAGCAGCTAATATTTATCAAGTACTTACACATTTGAAAGGTACTAAAGAGATATACATGATCATTTAATCATCACATTTTTTTGTAAAGTAGTACTGTTTTCTCTACTTTATACATGAAGAAACTTAGTCACAAAGAGTGGTTAGTTGTCCTTATCATTCCCCAACTTGGAACTCTGCAAATATATCTAACAAATGACCATCCTGAATCCCCTACTTCCTTCAGTGTGTAACATTGGGCTGTAGGTAATGAAATCATTAAAATGGCCATTCTTAGTTGCTGACCCATTTTACATTATTACTGAACCTCAGCCTTTGCAAGTTATATCATTCGTATAATGGGAAACCTGAAAGTAGAACTTTCAAAGTCATAAACAAGTCGACAGAAAGTGTCTTCATGAACAGGTGGGATCATTCATCCTACCAAACTTATACGACAGAGCGGAAACAGAGGAGATGTGGGACTGAGAAAGGTTGAAAGAACTACAGACAGCTGTGCTGTTAGGAGTGTTGAGACCAAGTCCAGAGACTCTTGAGGGTAAGAAGTGAGGCTGCCTGCCTTGTTTTGGTATCTGAGTTATGTGATGAGTCTTCTTTCCTACTTCTATCTAGCATAGCCTTTGTGTTTTCTACATTGTTCTGGCCCTAAGAAATGCTGATAATGATGTTAAAAACTCCCATTTTTGTACTGGGCCCATGTAAGAGCTATGTGAATGTCATTTTTATATTATACTATGAAGTGGGTTTTTACAAAGACATTGTAAAATGGATATTATTACCCTGAAGTGACAGATCAGAAAATAGGCCCAGAGAGATTAAGACGAGACCTAAAGCTAAAACAACTGATAAATAGCACAAAAGGGAGTCAAACTTAAGATGTCCAACTAACTTCTACCTACTAGATGGCATGTTTCATAAACAGTATGGTAGACATCTAGTGCTTTTGCTTGCCCTTGACCTTTATTCCTTCTCTTAAGATGGAATGATTTTCCTGAAAAAAAAAAAAAATCACCTTACTCAGCTTTCAGTTCGTGTTGTCCAGGTGACACTGACTGTATCCAGTGGCTCTGTTTATGGCCAGGAAAGATCATGCTCCCTTTCTTCAAAAACTGGATTGTGGTAACTAGTTAACTCAAGTGAATCTGAATAAAGAAAACCTCAGATTTCGTTAAATAATCAGTATTCCTGAACTGATAGAATCTGAGCATGAAGCTTCAAAGTGGCCACCTTTCCCACCATACAAAAGAACCCCACTTGGGAGCGACAGTGAAGCCACCCTAGAATGAAAGAAAAGAAAAAAGTCCAGAGAGAACTTGGCAGGAGTGAGAGAGGTCATCTTCTGAAGTCCTGATCCAGCTGTGCCTGAGGTCATCACCCCTGAGCATCTTGGTTATGTGAGCTGGGAAGCCCCCTTGGTTGCTTAGTCTCAATTGCATCTTTGTTACTTTAAACAGGAAAAAAAAAAATGCTAAGTCAGATGTTAGATGCTCCGAGTTGTGTACAGATGTGAGGCCAGAGCATTCTAATAATGAGAACCATTATCATTAAATTCATGATCTTATCCATCCACTGGTAGAGACAAAGTCTACCTTTTTTAGATTCTTCATTTGTTTTCTTTTCTTTCTCCTCATATATTTTCTCTTCCTCTTCCCAGTTCCCTTTTGGCTTTCTCCTTACTAATCGCTATCACAGAGAGAAAGAAGCATCAAACTTACTTTATACAGTTTTTTTGTCTTTTAAGTTTGGGGGGGGTTCAGAAAAAGAATAAGTTAAATATACTGACTTTAAACCAATTATAAGATCATTTCTTTCCATTTCATTTCTAATAGCTTCTCTATGGAGGTGTCTTTGCCACACACTAAACTTGATGAAAGTCCTTGATGTTATTTCTTCCACTACAAAAATACAGTCATTTCTGAATCTCACATAATCATTAGTGATGGACTGTAAAATATTCTTTTCAGTATAAAAGTGACATCAAAGAAGTAATATGAAATTAATAGTCATTTTGGAAATGTGGTCAAACAGCCAGCTGATACCTAATAAAACATTTGTGTAGAATCTGCTAGATTCTGGAAAAAGCAAAATTGAATAAAACATACTTTTCAAAATTCAGCCAGATAATTAAGTCTCAAAACCACTGATCATAATGTAGTGTGATGGGCAGGAGGATCATAAAAATTTGTTATGACTGCATAGGAAGGGACCAGGGAGGACAGATGCCAGTCACTGGGGGAAGGGATAGCTGTGCTGGTGCTATCCCACCCACAATGCAGCAGGCAGTAACCCCTTCCTTGCTGAATCATGTTGAGCAGTCCCGGGCTGGTACAGCCATGGAGTATGTGGAGAGTGTTGGGGCAGCCACTCTTTGCCAAATGGCGTGGTAGTAGGTCACTGTTTATACAGTAGGAACAGTTGACCTGGTACAGTCAGGCAGAGTAAGAGCCTAGACATTGTCCTGTGAGCAGCACCTCCTCTTGATGTGCAGGGGGACAACTCATCTTGCCTGAGGCAGAGAGAAAGGGTGAAGCTTAAGATTCGAGCTGGGCTATAACAGAATTCACTCACAGTGGAACAAACAGTCCAAGGTGCTCTGATGTGTTTACTCAGCAAGGTTGTATTTGGGATTAATCAAGAGAGAGAGAGGTGAGGCAAGAGCAGAGCACCCTGTCAGACCATGTGTTGAAGGACATGCTGAAGAGTGTGAAATGTGGAGAAAAGGGAGCCACCAAGGGCTTTCAAGAAGTTATAAATAAGGGATCTATTACTGAGGACTTTTGCCTTCTACAAGATGTGATTGAAAAATACAGTGAACATTGAAATCTTTTTTTTTTTTTTTTTTTTTTGGAGACAGGGTCTTACTTTTGTGGTTCAGGCTGGCTCTGAGCTCAGCCTCCAACTCACATCACAGCAATCCTCCTGCCTCTGCCTCCCAAGTGCTGGGATGACAGGCATGAGCCACCACGCCCGGCACTGTGGTAGTTGGTACTGGTTGCTGCTGGGCGTGAGTCTCCACCCAGTATTGTATGTGGTGACCGGGGATCAAACGCGGGCCCTTGCGCTTGCAAGACAAGTGCCGGAACCACTGAGCTAACTCCCCGGCCCGAACATTGAAATCTTTATTAAAATGTATTATTACAAAAGATGCATTGCCCTCAACCCTCCTCAGAACACTCTCCCTGACTTCAAACATACCTTCCCCATGTTTTTGACACTTTCTGAGGTTCTGGAAGCCTCCTTTTGCAAAGATGTTAAGTTCATGGCCGTGGCTGCCTAGTGTCCTGAACTGATTGAAAACACTTAGCTCTCTTTCACAGTTAGTTTGACTTTGAGGAAGAGCCTGGAGTTGCGGTGTCAGATCTGATAGATAAAGTGGACAGGGATGCACACAAATGTCTTTACCTTCTTGCCTTTCTGTTGGATGGTGGGTACTCAGCAGCAGGATTCACCATATTGTTTACTTCCAACTTACAGTGATCAAAAAGGACTTGCAGACTGTTGTAGATAGCAGCAAGAATGATGGGTGAAGTATGTTGAAGCAAGGAGAAGTATTTTAGGAGGGATTAATGCCAATGTATCTTTTACTGTAATAATTTTTAAGTATTTAAACATTTCTCATATATGTTGATCACACCTTATATATAGGGTTCTTGATTGTCTAAGAGAGAAAATCTACTTTCTTAAGATTATTTAGATATATAATCCATCTACTCTGCTAGAACACATCTCTTTTAACCTATGAATATTTATTTTAAATTTTATCAGTACTTGTTGGTAGTACATATTGATTGCATTCAATGTGGGAGTAGTTACATGTATATAATGTACCCTAATTCTATTTATTCTCTTCCTCTCTTTTCTCTCCTGAACTCTACATCTCAATATTCCCCTCTCATTTACCAAGATCTATCTCCGTATTTCCTATTGTCCATCTTTTCTTTTGATCTTTAACTTTATGCTGTAGAAAGCAAGAAATATAGGCATTTAAGCCACTAAAGCCCTGGACTACTGCTCACCCTAAACAAGGAGCTGTTCAGCAACTGTTTTCTAAAGCATGTGTCATCTTCTGGATTCCTCAAGCCTTCTGGGTTACCTCAACACTGAGCCTTTCAGTCCCTGATGGGCAGGAACCTCATCAAATTCATCTTTGTTTTCTCTAATGTGTAGCTCAGGACCTGGGACATAGGAGGAACCCAGTAAACATTTGTTGAATGAATATAACATAAAATAAGTCATTCAGTTCTAAGTAACCATTGCTTATACTTCTTGTAAATATGGTTTTATATAATTGCAAAGTGTGCCTGCCCTTTTTAGGTCTTGTATTTTCATTCTGGCATAAGAGCACTCAGCTAGAGACTGTGCCTGTTAAACAGAAATACTTGAGCAACAGCAAACTTCACATTGTGGAGTGAGCACGGACCGAATATGACATAACATTCATGCTCCCCTTGACTCTTCCTCTCTGTGTAAGGAAGAGAATATTTTTGTTTGTTTATTCTGAAATGAAAAAAAAAAGTGATTCATGCTAGGTGTGGAGGAAGTCAAGCAATGTAGGTTAATACAGAGTATGGAAGGAAAATCTTCCAGGAGTATATATATAATCTTCTAGACCTTTTCTCTGCATATATGATAATGTACATATTACATAAGCTGCCTATAAAATAACCTATACATCACAGGTAATCTCTCCATGTACTATAGATACTAATTCCATTTTATAGCAACATAGTGTTTAAAATGTGAAAATGTAGAAATATTGTCAAGAAAATAACATTTCAACGAGATTTTGTGTTCCTTAAACAATATCAGGAAAACTTGAAATTTTAATTATTTAAAAAAACAAAATTTTGATCCAAACAAGTTAAATAGAAATGTAATTTTACTTTAAAAATAACTAATTCTAGCTTGGCATGGTAGCTTATACCTGTAGTTCCAGCACTTAGGAGACTAAGGAAGATCACCATGAATTTGAGTCCACCCTGTACTATATAGTGAACTCAAAGCCATCCTAAGCTACATAGCAAGACTCTCAAAAAATAAATTAATTAATTAAATAAAACCCAAATGGAATTCTTATGGATGTGATGGCGCATTCCTATAGTCCAAGCACTCTGGGAACATCAGGCAGGAAGACCCCAAATTCAAGCCCAGTCAAGGCAATTTAGTGATGTAGCAAGACCCTGTCTCAAAATTTAAAAAATAAAAATGAAATGTAGCTCAATATAAAAGCCCTGAGTTCAGACCGTAGTACTACCTCTGCCCTCATAGTTAATAAATACGGTAGCTGTGCCTTGCTTCATTATTAACTTAGTCCAGCTTCCTGTCTACCTGGGACCCAGAAAAGCATAGCAGACATTTTACAAAGACTCCACAAACGGTGCTCTGTACTGATCTGGACTAAATGTGTCTTTAGGTATGGTTATTTTTCTAAATATATTTTAGTTGAGCCCAGCTTAATTGTGACTCACTTGGATGATCATATTTTAAAGGGAGAAATGAGGCTGGGGATATTATTCAGCAGCAGAACAATTGCAAGTGGCTCTGAATTTGAACCCCAGAACTTAAAAAAAAAAAAAAATTACAGGACGAGATGGCTACCAAACCGACCCTGAGTCACCAAATCAATTCAAACTTGGAAAAATGTGGGACCTTAAGGCCTCCCCCACAAAGGACCCCAAGCACACACCTTTTATTATATGACCCGTGAGAGTCGTAGTTTCCACAGCTGCACCTGAAGGCTGAGCTTTCTGGGCTTTTCTTCCTCCACCTGGTTTTTGTTGCTGGCTTTTACTTCCATTCTCTCTCCTTCTGCCTTTTGTCCTTCCTGGCACCTCATTCCTTCCAGAAGCTGACTAGCTCCCCTGGACAAATCTCCTCCCCAGGGAGAGGAATTTGGGTGTCTTCAGAGTAGTTCTCTCCTATTCATCCTTCCTCCTTACTATTCAAACTCTGCTGGGTGCTGCAGAAGGCTGATGTGGGCTCCTGTCCTGGAGATAAAAGCTCTGTCCCATGGTAATTGGTCAGAGCTCTAGTTTACTCCTAAAACATGATTAACTCCTTGGGAAGGAAGAGCAAATTTAAGAGTTGTGATTGAAGATGGCTACCTTTGGAGAAGAAAGAGACTTTCCACATTGTTATGCCTCATAACTGGGCCAAGCCCAGGGTGTTGTGAGCCCTTCCAGAGGCTATTGCCTGCCTGGAACCCAGATTGGAGAAGCAAGGCAATGGACTAAACCTACTATTACAAAAGCTCTGAAAGAGTTTAGCGCCTTTTAAGACCAGCTGTTCTGGACTTGCTTCCTCTGTGACATCTACAGGGCCCTGAGGAGACAGGACCCACATTCTATTCTATAGTTCCCAACATTAAACTTTCCTTCACTCAGAGTCATGGAGAAGGAGGTAGTTTGCTTTATACCTCATAACTCTTTCTATTTCTTGACTTGGGTATAGTGATTGTGCATTCCTTTCTATCACTTGACTTGTTTATAGTGAATTCGTGTTATGTATAGAAGCAGAAAAACAAAATCATAGTCATAGTATGAGGACAACAAAGAGAGGTCAAACAATCATTGGGACTTACAGAATCCTGTGATACAGTCAACAGTAGCATAAAAAAGGTCGTGAGATTATGACATTTTAAATGCCCCTCGGGTTTCTAAATAAGGCCATTCCTTACATGAAGACAAAATAGGAAGACTCTTAATACCCTCCTTTGGGGGCTCAGTGCCAGTCTTTGCTACACCACACAGAAGGACCTGTCCAGACTTTCCTACCCAGGGAACATCATCTTGGACAAATTTAGGACTCCTTTGGTAGTTGACATTCATTTTAATTCTCAGGCCCAATCCCCCATGTTCCAGGTAAAATAAGCTAGACACATTCTAGAGAATGTCCTCTGTCAGGTGGTACAGATGTGCGCTGAACAGGTGGACTGCATGAAGACACAGGTTTAGTCCAAACATATGAGAATTTCTGAAAAAGTCAGTAGAGAGGAGATGTTGATGAAGGGCCTTCCGGCACCCTTAAAATTATACATCATGAGGGCCTTCCAGCGGACCCACTGATTCTCAAGCTTCTCTAGATAAAAGTTGTGGGCATGGGCCAGTTACTCCCCTGGGTTCACCAGGGGGTTCATCGGACCTGTCCCTTTCTTCACTGGTAAAATAAGGTAATATTCACCTCATAGGGTTGATATGAGGATTACATCCCTAGGAACAGTGTTTGGCATACAGCAAGAGTTTCCTTAGTAAATGTTAGCTCTTACCACTATTATTATCCTGTCTACCATGAGTTATGATATTTGAAGTAGGTCTTCAAATGGAAATCTGGCAGGTTCCCAGAAAGTTAGGATAGTTTTTAAATTCTTTATGTATTCAACCTGGTTGTTCTCATGCCCATCTAACCAAGTTCTTTCTATAGTCTCTCTCATGTAGCCCCCATTTCTTGAATAATTACAGTATACAAGCCTATTTGTATAGGTTAAAGATATTTTAATTTCCCAACAATACTTTATAAATGAGTCACTTTGTATTTATAAATAGTGTAATACTGGAACACATTCACATTAAAAATATTAAAAATACAAAATTCTAAGCTGACACATTCCCAGTTATGCTCTGACTGCTCTACAGTTATTTATGAAGTTCTAGCTCTTTAGCTACTGAACATTTACTAGATTGAATTTGATCTGTAAAGGATAAGAAAGGTCCTCCACGTCTGTTATACTTTTCAACTCATCTGAAATCCTGACTCATGTTTCTTCTTGTCTTTTTCCCTTTTTTTTAACTGAAGAAGGACTGTAAGAAATAGTAAGAATACTTTGTTAATCAGAACTAATTTGTCCATGCTCTGAAGAAAGAGCATGTTGATATCTCACAATGGTTCCCCCACTCATCCAAGCAGGGCCAGGGATGTAGGACACTACACAAACCAGTCCCAATCGACAAGCTGCTTTTAGATGGATCAAGCCCAAATTTCCACTTCTTCACATAGGAACATATTGCCTTTCTTGAATCAGTTCCTGTGAGAATAAAAAACTCTATGTGGCCTGAGCATGATGTGAGAGGGAGGTGTGTTTCAGGACACACCCTCTTATTCTTAGCATCTTTTTACCATAACAGTGTGACCCTGGAATACCAAATTTGTCTTGTCTTGGCTGTGTTTTTTAGCAGGCTTAGAATAGAGGATCTAATTCTGCTTCCTGTGCATCTGTGGACAGTGCTAGAAGTCAGGATCCTTGATGTGAGACAAAGGAAGGGAATGCGTCTCTGTCACTTAAAATAATCTGTTATAGAATTTGATTGCTTTAATTACAACGGAAGTGAACTTTCCAAATTCAGATGGTAATAAAACCAGTTCATACTTATTTGTAAACTGAAGTTGATACTTATGTTAACTTTTATTTTTAAAACTTTAAAATAATGTTTATTAATTTTCCTATGACTCCCCTATCATAGTGAAAAGAAACCAATATATTTTAGGTCTCTATGAAATGCCAGAATTTTCATTAGTTTCTTTCATTTTATTAATCCTCACAACTAGTTTATATAAGGTCATCATTATTCATTTTAGAGATGAGAAAAGTAAGAATTGAAAAGGTTAGAGTGGCCAAATTAAGAGGATATTTATCTAAAAAGTGTTAAGCTGAAATATTAATATCAATCCTAAGAGTGACCATTAAAATGATAGCTAAAATTATAGCAAAACTGAAACAAAGAATTAAAATCATATTCTAGAAAACCATAATATGAAGGCAGTAATAGAAAAACAAGATAGCAAACAAATAGCAAAATTCAGCCATATAACCTATACTATCAGAAATTATAGTAAATATAAGTGAATAAACACTCCAGTCAAAAGGCAGAGGTTGGCACAACAATTAAAAAGAAACAATGAGGGCCGGGGATTTGGCTCAGTGGTTCCGGCGCTTGTCTTGCAGGCACAGGGACCTGGGTTTGATCCCCAGTAGCCACATACCATACTGGTGTGGAGACTCACACCCAGCAGCAACTAGTACCACATACCACAGTGCCGGGCGTGGTGGCTCACGCCTGTCATCCCAGCACTCGGGAGGCAGAGGCAGGAGGATTGTGATGTGAGTTTGAGGCTGAGCTCAGGGCCAGCCTGAACCACAAAGCGAGACCCTGTCTCAAAAAAAAAAAAAAAAGAAATGATGATTCAACTGTATCTGTCCACAGGAGACATATTTTAAAGTCAAAGACACTAATGGGTGGAAAGTAAAAGATGCTAAAATATTTACCTTATAAACAATAAACAAATGAGAGCTGGAATCGCTATATAAATATCACGCAAGATAGACTTTAAGACAAAAATTGTTACTGGAACAAAAAAACATTTTATAATAATGGAAAGTTAACTCCATTAGGAAGATATAACTATTATAAATAGTGTTTGTCTGTAGTAACAGCCCTCTGAAATATACATGAACCAGAAACTAGCAAAACCAGAGAAATAGATGTTATCAGTAACAGAAATTTAAACATGACACTTTGGATAATGGACAGTACAAGGCAGATATTCAGCAAAGAATTACAAGAGTTGAATGAAACCATGACCTAATAGGCTTCTATAGAACACTACTTTCAACAGTAATATATAAACATTCTTGTCAAATATATGTGTAATATTTCTAGCACAAACTGTACATTAGACTATAAAATGAGCCTCAATAATTTTTTTTTTTTTTTTTAGGTTTTTTGAGACAGGGTCTCGCTTTGTGGTTCAGGCTGGCCCTGAGCTCAGCCTCAAACTCACATCACAATCCTCCTGCCTCTGCCTCCCGAGTGCTGGGATGACAGGCGTGAGCCATCACGCCCGGCACTGTGGTATATGGTACTGGTTGCTGCTGGGTGTGGGTCTCCACACCCAGTATTGTTATGTGGTTACCGGGGAATCGAACCCGGGCCCTTGCGCTTGCAGGACAGGCGCCGGAACCACTGAGCTAACTCCCCGGCCCAGCCTCAATAAATTTTAAAGAATTGAAACCATACACATTTTTCTAATCACACTGGAACGATAACTGTACAAATGTACAAATTATATACAAATTTTAAAATGTGCACACTGCTCAATAATGATAGATTTAAGTCACAAAGGAAATTATAAAATACTCTGAGAAAATTAAATTAAATATCAGATACCAAAATTTGTGTGGTGTAGTCAAAGTGGTATTTAAAGGGAAATTTGTAGCCTTTATATATATATATATATATGTTAAAAGTAAGCTTAGTACATATAAATTATATCTCATTAAAAGTTACATTAATCAGAATCACTGACTCATATTTTTGACAGTTAAGTTTGTATGCTACCATATATGTGTAGTCACTAAATTCTCTCTGATTCTAGTATAATTTAAGAAGAATCACTAAGTCTCTGAAACCATTTGTAACATTCACTAAAAAAAAATCCTTGTTGAGATTGTAACAAAAAAGTAAGGAAACAAATTTTATATATATAGGGGGGGTGGTAGGGTGGGTGGGGCTATGGGAAAAAATGAGAATTAAGTTGTGTCTTATACTGGTACAAATCCCCATTATGGAGTGCAATCATGATGTGTATATTTAATGTACCAATAAAGATAATTAAAAAAAAAAAAGAAAAAAAAATCCAACATTTTAAAGCACTTAAACAAATATTAAGTTTATAATTAGTTATACTCATGCTAAATATTTAGGGGAATATATACCAATGTGTGCTGTTTACTTTGAAATGCATAAGAACAAAAGAAAAATGATAGATGGGTGAACAGATACATGACAGAAACAAATATAATAAAAGGTTACTTATAGAACTAGTTGATAAGGGTCATGAATATTCATTATAAAATTTTTCTAAACTTGGTTATATATTTGGAATTTTTTATAATAAAATGTTGGGGGGAAGCAATTAACTGAAAATATCTCTCTGACCTGGGACTACATTTTACTATCCTATAATTTACTGTTAATATCCTATTGATCTTAAAAAAATAAAAATATTATTAAGTAATCAAGTTCTTTTCTAGGCAATAGCTCTATGTAGTTTTGGAACTTGATATGTGATAGATAAACATTTTGAAAACAATCACCAGAGGAGTGTTATGAAAGAACATGATGATAATCTGTGAAGGAATAAGTTCTTCCAGAGTTAGGTACAAACTTTCTAGAAGATTCTTCCAAGGGTCTGGAATTAAATTGCATTAGAAACCCAGACCAGCTTACTCTCTGACCCCTAAATGCTGTAAGAAGAATAAAGTTGGCCATGTATAAGTAAATTAATAAATTCATATGTGCCCAAATGCATTTCATTTTCCACCCTGCATTTCCAGCAGTATTTGAGAAAGGCAGTTTAGATACCATTAAAGTCATTCCTTGCTCTCCCCCAAGCCTGGGAGCTGTGGTATGGAGGCAACTCTGTTCCACAGAGAGGGATTTTCCAAATGATGAAGCAGATTCCAATCAGCATCAGAGCCAGATATGCTCTGGGAGCTGGACCTCTGCCACTTTTCCTCCAGTTCTCTTAGCACAATGACTAGGGAATTCCTGTGAGAATCACTAGGTGCACTGCAAGCCCCCCTGATCTCATGGCCTCCTTCCAGTCAAAGATCTTCCTGTCTGGAGCATTTCCGGCCCTTCTGTCCCTTGGTGTAGAGAGTTCAGCTCAACCTAGGAAAGGGACAGAAGAGTTGAAGTTATCAAAAGCCTGTTGAATTATCTGAGGCAAGACAACTGGCTTGTTTGCCTCCCTGGCTCTCTTCCTGGGCTTGCAAGCAGCTGAGAAAACAACCTTTTTCTAAGTCTTGGACAAGAAGGAAAAACCCTAGCATGAAGGAGTTTTGTCGCAGATACTTGGCATAGCGAGAGGAAAGGTTTGTTTAATTTAGCAATGGGTTTTTATTAGCCAAGGGCTCTGGTTAAAGTGAGATAATAGAGTCCTTGTTGAAGAGAATTTCAGGGTGAGCCCTCACTCTGCACTTCTCAGCTCGCCCTTCGCATGCAGATGAAACTGTCAGGCGCATTCAACAAGGTCACGGTAACTGAATTCACTGAGAACCCGTCTTGCAGATCATGGGGAGATTGAGACAGCCCGACAAGAAGCCGGACACAAGGTCATATTTCTAAGCTGTCTTCTTCAGTTATTTCTTACCATAGTATTCCACTGAACATACTACATAGTAACCTTATAGCAAGAAGGCAGGATAGAAAAAAAAAAAAAAAAAAACCAACAAGTCAGTCTAACCACCTAGCCCCGCAGGAAGAAATTCTGCTTCTCCTTTTGCTCTGGCGGCTCATTCTGCTGTTCTCTTCACCCTCAGGCAGTGTGAGCTCTGGGACAGTGGGGGATGGGAGGGAAACAGAAGAGAGGAAGGATTCATCACCAGTGTTAAAGGAAGCCTTCCTGCCACAGCAACTGGGGAAGAGAAAGTGGAAGAACCGGATTCGGTGCCAGCCTGTCCTTGGCACATGGCTGCCTATTTATGTCTGCTTTCCCAGGCCACAGAAGGAAAACTCACTGTTTCCTAAGGTTGGGCTCTGCTGCAAAAGCTCACATCATCTGACAGGACCAGAGCTCTGCAGAAGCAGCCTCCAGAACAGCCTGTACCAAAGCAAGTGGTGGGCTGTTTTGACCCAGGTGAGGCTCCACCTATACTTTAAAAAGAGAACACAGGCTCTATCCCTCGAAGGTGTCACTATTTTGGAGAAAGATTAGGGTTTCTGTGCCTAGCACTTTCTGTTCTGTGCCTCCTTTTCCACTTTCCGAGGCTCTTGGAAGTGGGACAGGCCAGGAAAAACATGTGATGCTATAGCAAGCTGGAACCAAAGACTTGACTTTGGGCTCTGCCCAAGCTGGAAATCCTGGCAAAGGGTGATTGGGCAGCCTGCTCTTTTGTATGACATCCTATGAATCCCCTAATTTAGAGGAAGCGACATCACAGTTAAGTCCTCATAGTGGGTGTGAGTCTGTAGAACTTTTGTGGATCACCAATTTGTGTACTTATTCATTCATTTTTGCATTTCATAGATTAGTGTATATATACGTGTATATATACGTATATATACACGTATATATATATGTATATATACACGTATATATATACATATATATATATACTAGATTAGATTTCATAGATTAGTGTATAAAAACTGGAGGTTGTGGAACTAGGAGCATCATTAGTTCCATGATGTCTACCTTTAAATAGATGACACTGAATCCAGGTAATATTAACTGGAAAGCAGTGATGAAAGCAATATCATTATTAGGGAAGCACAGATAGAGTACAACGGTATTACAAAGTTGACACTAGGCTGGAGAAATTAGCATAAACTTCAGGAAGAGATGGCCAAGTTGGCATTTGTATGAGGTGTGAAGAGTAGATAAGATTTGGGCATTTGAGGGTGAAAGGAAAAAGGAAGCCTGCTGACATGAAAGCCACGAGCACAGAGACAGCTGTGTGAGTCTTGGCCTGGTTCCTCTCCTTGCCTTGATTCATGCTCTATCCATGTGGCAGAGCCAGTGAAGGGTCACCATGACTGGCTGATATATATATATATATATGTATATACATATATATATATATATATACATATATATACATATATATACACATACAAACATACATATGCCTCACTTTTAGAATTGATCTGTATGTACAAAATGTGGGGCTGCTGTCATGGTGGTTTTAGGTAAAGATTGGAGAATCAGGTGTCCTGAGTTAGAATCTAGCTTTAGCATCCCTAAGCTACCTACTCCAAAAAGTTCCTGTGAACATTAAAGTGTGTTTGTCGTTGTTCTCTCATCATTATCGCTGTTTAACCCTGGACACTTCTCCACCCAATCCCCCCATTCCCTTTGCACTTCCTACTGTTAGAGACCCTTTCTTCTCCCTAAAATACAGATACCTGAGAAGGCTAACACTGGAAGGTTTAAACAAGCTGTCCCGTTCAGGATACAGAGAATTAGCTGACAGCTTATGTTCTGAGAACAAAATTAATACCTTAGAGACACGAGAGGAGGAGGAGACAGTGCAGGAACTTCCACCTCTTATTCAGAGTACCTGAGTCTCTGTACTTTCACCTAAAAATTTCAAGATTCTTTCATACAGACAGCATGGGGAGAAATAAACAGTGAGAAACAATCCTACCAGTCACAATGGCAAAGTAGTGACAGAGCCCTGTGGACGGGAAGAGGCTAAGATCAGAGAAGTCACCTATAATCTTGATCTCATGAAAAATTCAGAAGATGCAATTGAAGAACAAACTGTGGTAGAAGCAGATGGCCATCAGGGCGTAATAAAACCAGTACAAGTCCAGAGTCACACAGGGCACATCCACCCGCCCACCCCAAAGCAGGTGCTCAGTAAACTCGAGTTGATGCAAAGGTCTGAATGTCCAGGAGCGAAGAGCACACAGCAGAAGTCAAAGTAAGCAAAAGCCAAAGGCCCGAAGGCTTCCCAGGGCTCTCTTCTGTCACCAGATGTCAGCTTCTTGGGAACAAGGACTTTACTGTTTTGTCCCCTGTGTTGCCTGAGCCTCGAACAGCCTGGTGCCAGGGAGAGAGCCCAGTAGGTATTTGTAGACTGAGTGAGTGTGTGGATGAGCAGACAGTGTCAACAGTGGACATTCCTTCCAGATGATTGGGATTTGGGGTCCAGCACTTACTATGTATCAGGCCTACCTTAAATGTTCCTTAAGAGAATTTAAAAATACTAGAGAGCCCTTTCTTTGAAAGAATAGGTGAAGAAAGGAGAAAGTACATTCATTAGAGTGCAGTTCTAGTGGAGCTGGTCTGATAGAATGGACATTTTCAAGAGAAAATAATGTGGCTATTGGGAGGAGGGGGGATTACCTGCTCGCAGCACACAGCTACTGCACGGAGCTCCAGGCTGTCCACTACACGTGTGTCTGCACCCCTTCCTGCTCGGTTATGTATTTCTGTAGATTTCACTGCGTTCCAGAGCCAGCTGCACATACTGTACACAGGACTGAATGTGATCAAAATTTTTCACTGAGGACCTGGAATTTTATTATACCCTGAAACCTTCCTGCAGGGTTTTGCATGTGGGAAAAGATAAAGTGATGCTTACAGCAGCACAAGTCACACAGATTAGAAAACCCCAAATTTATAGCACAGTCGAGCATCTGAAACAGAATGGGCTAATGGCTGGCTGCGCAGTGGCGGGAAGGGCTGCTTCAGAATATGATATCATGTGGTTTGAATGGCGGAAAGCACAGGGCCTAAGATTCAGATCTAAAAAGGAAAGGAATCTCTGTGTATTCCACAAGTACATAATAAACGTCCCTTTCCTGGTTAAATCTCCTGGGTTGAAAGGGTAATTTACCTATCCTCCAACTAGGATGCAACTGCAGTTTCCAGTTCGGGAAAGTCATGTTCCGTGCAGTGTAGACCTTCCCCTCGCTCCTCTCCCCATCCATGCACCACAGTGTCCAAGCTCAGGGGCCGCTTTACACATCAGAGCACCTCATCTGTTCCTTCGCTTGTTTTCCTGTTTGTCAGTTTCCCTTTTAGACTTTGGATGCAAATTAGAAAATTCTGCAACAGGCATGTTTGACTAAGTCAAGAGAAGAATAGTCAAGATGAGCAGCATCACATGCTGCAGATACTGTGATTTTACTGACACAACCTGAGACTGCCCTGGGTTTCTGAGAATCACACTTCGCCCCAACATGTTGAACCATAGTAAGACACGCTCCTAGTCCTTCTTCTGAATGCCAAATCTTACCTCCTGTATTCTGTAACCAGCACTTGTCTTGTAGTCTCAAGCACAAGGCCTTACATTTATTTCGTTAAAATTGCCTATCAACAGATATGTAGAATCTGTCCTAATATTTTAACCCAGTTGGGATTCGTTTTACTATTATGATTATCTGATAGATGTCTTTCCTTCATTTATTACCTTGGGTTGCCTTCCTATCAATTTAGCCTCTCAGTTACTTTAGTTACATGATAGAACATATAACTATCATCTAAAACCACATTTACTTATTTGTTCATTATCTTCTTTCACTTATATTTCCTGCTGGATTCCATGTTTGTGGTGTGGGAGTGGTTGAATATGTTCTCATTCAGTCAGTAAAAATGTTGGATGTGGCAGGACAAAGGCTGACCCTCTGTACATCCACCTGCCGCTCCTCACAAAGAGCTCTGATCTTATGGTCACTTACAAATCCACCTAATGATGGTAAGAATCCAGCACAACTTCTTTTCCCTTTATCCCGTAGGCTAAGAGATTTTATTATATTTTTGCTGCTAAAATCAGATATCACGTTGGTGCTAACTCTCTGATCTATCAATCTAGATGCTCTTTCCCACAAAAGGAAATGGCATTCATCTGACACAGTTTATCACTTCCTCTTCTTAACTGCACACAGATCATCCTTTGGATGACTCACATTAAATGCTGCTCCATAAAGAAGCAGTATTGGGGGTGACTTATGCCAACCTTTTCTTTGGCAGCCTGGAAGTCCCTCCAGGTTTGAGACCAATGTGGCTGGCCTCGGGCCTTGTTCCCCAAGTGCCGTTAGATGTCACTTAATTGGAAGGCAAGCTCATAGGTCATTGTTTCATCAAGCACTGGAATATCACACCCTTTTCCTGGGTCTCAGTTCCAGCAGCCTATAAAATAAAAATGGTAAGGTAGTTTTCAAGCATATACTGTGATACTTCATTGACTGCAATTGATATCTTTTGGTTTTGTGTCTAGTTGTTACATATAGACAACAGTGGTCTGTGATTTGGGTTATGTTTGCTTCCTGTATTTCTGTGTGACCTAAGCGATATATATATTATGTATAATATTATATATAATATCCATTCTTTTTCCCATTCTTTCTGACAAGCTGTGGTGTAAGTGCTTATCATCTTATCACTGAATTATTACAGTAGCCTCCTTACTGGCTCCAGGCCTCCTATCTCTTGCTTTTCTATCTTAAATTCTTTAATCAGGCTACTCAGAATATGATCTGTGGACCTTAGCATCGTGATCTCTTGGAAGCTCATTTGAAATACAGACTTTCAGGTCCCATCTAAAATCAGCTGGTCAGAATCTGCATGTCAGCAGGACCCTTGGGGGATTCATACCCACATTAAAATTAGAGAAATGCTGTCCTTTCTTTTGCCATGCCATTTCTCTACTAAGAGGCATTCTTAAATTCCACATGAACATCACCAAACTATCTCTGAAAATGACGCACCTTAATTTTCAGATGAGATTTTTTTTACATGAAAGTAACATGTATAAGTTACATGTAAGATGAAAGTTCTATGTAATACCCTCTTATACCTTCTCCTTGTTAATTCTGAGAAGGATAAACAAGTTTATCAGAGAACTTTAGATCAGTTTCAGGAACTTCTGTCTGATAGAGGTAAAGTACATTGTGTTTTGGTAAGAGTTCCAGGGAACTTGGGAAGCATCCTACACACTTATCTTGTGTTTCACATGGTGATGAGCATTTCACATGCTGAATTTAATTCTTGCTATACTCCTTTTTAGGCAGGTGTTTAATCCTTATTTTACAAGTGAAGAAACTAAGATTTAGAAAGTTTAGGCTATCCAAAATCACATGCTGATAACAGTTCAATATATACTATAGTAACAAAGACATCTGCATGCAGTGGTGGAGATAAGTGTGGTCGGGGACAGGTGGCCTGGTTGGGAAGCACTAGTCCTCGCTGAGGTCATCCAGTTTACTTCTTCTGTGTTTTATCATCACCAGTATGTTTGTTGCTTGCATCCACGAGGTCGGAACTGGCTCTTGCTCTTGGGAAGAGACAAAGAAAAGATAAAGGACATGCATTTC
Source organism: Petromus typicus (assembly GCA_004026965.1). Classification (NCBI taxonomy): domain Eukaryota; kingdom Metazoa; phylum Chordata; class Mammalia; order Rodentia; family Petromuridae; genus Petromus; species Petromus typicus. Next base: position 108,358 of record PVIR01001167.1, on the reverse strand, counting down.
TCCTGTGAAAACACACTCTGGAAACTCTACCTGTCATTTATACTCAATTCTGGTAAAGCTAGCACGTGACCCTACCTAGTTGTAAAAAGGGGGAGAAATGTGAGACCTTGGGCAGTTACAGAAAGAGGAGAAAGAACGTGTAGGAAGAAACTGTAGGCAGTGCCTACAGCTGAGCTGCTCCGTGGACAGACAGATTCAAACCCCATGCCTAAAATAGGTAATTTTTTTCACACCACTATTCTACCACTTCTCATAATAGATAGTCAGTAAATGTTTGTTAAATTGAGAGAGAATAAAATACTGTGTGATATTATTTCTTCCTTCTTCCTTCTTCCTTGCTTCCTGGATTACCTTAGTGGTTCTGTGCCAAATTGTTCCTGCATTTGATGATGTTTTTAATTTTAAAGAAGAAAGATGATATTCATCTTATTATTATAATAAAAGAATTCTCCAGTTCTGAGAGGCTCTGTAGAACCATATAATCATATCATATAATCATATCATATATCATATAATCATATATCACCATATAATGTGTGATAATAGGTTAATGATTCCAATATTTTAAATAATCAAATGACCACTCCCTTTTAAAATAAGTATAGTACTTGATACAATGCTATCGCTTCACACGCTCATCACATTTTGTTTTGGCTGGTATACGGGTCACTGCAATTAATGCTTTATGACATTACCACCAAAAGACTGATGGGTATACAGAAATATTTGATTCATATGCTTCTGTGTCAGCTATTTAACGTGAGCCTGGCTAGTCAGCTCTGTCCTTACTTTCCTTCTAGGGTACTAGCTTGGACATATTTCCCCCAACAGTGGCAGAAGCATAAGAGAACAAATGGAAATATCTGAGGCCTAGGCTAGGAACTGGCACAAATTATTAGCTAGCCAAAGCCAGCCATATGGACAACCCTACAGTCTGGTCCAAGGAAAATGTGCTATACCTAAAGTAAGATAAAAATGTAAATGCAAGATAAAGAATCTAAACACAGATTTGCTGAGGACTGGTGTCAGTAAAACAGCTTACTCTGACTTTGCCTCTAGGACATTATTTTGAATATTTGCAGTGATGGTAAATATTTTAAGAGTAGCTTTGAATATTTTTAAATAGCTAAGTTTCTGAATACAATTGAAGAATCAGGTTTCTCTTAGAGCTATTTAATCTTGTTACATAAATAATGAGTCTTGTTGCTGAAAGGATTGGTTAGAGAAGATAGCATTTGGTGGCAGAATATTTTGGATAGTTGCCCTTCTAAGGTGTCTATTTTGAAGTGATAATACACGTTGGACTATTTCCTTCCAAAATATGTTTTTAAAAATGTCTTATGTTGGGGGCCAGGGATGTAGCTCAGTGGTTCCAGTGTCTGCCTGGCGAGTGCAAGGTCCCGGGTTCGATCTCCGGTAACCACATCCACAGTGCCAGGTGTGATGGCTGATACCTGTAATCTCAGCACTTGGGAGGCAGAAGCAAAAGGATTGCTGTGAGTTCAAGGCTGGCCAGGGCTACATAGTGAGCTCAGGGCCAGGCTGAACTACAAAGCAAGACCCTGTCTCAAAAAAAAGTCTTATAGGGCTGGGGATATAGCTCAGTGGTTCTGGCGCCTGTCTTGCAAGCACAAGGGCCTGGGTTCAATCCCCAGTAACCACGTAACAATACTGGGCGTGGAGACTCACTCCAGCAGCAACCAGTACCACATACTACAGTGCCGGGCGTGGTGGCTCACAGCTGTAATCCCAGCACTCAGGAGGCAGAAACAGGAGGATTGCTGTGATGTGAGTTGGAGGTTGAGCTCAGGGCCAGCCTGAACCACAAAGCAAGACCCTGTCTCAAAAAACCTTAAAAAAAAAAAACAGTCTTATAACCTATAGTCATTAGTGACCACTCAGTCAATGTAGGAAGAGGAGTAATAGACCTTGTTGTACTGGATCATTTGTCTCACTCTGGAAAAATATGCTCTACATGCAGATTGCCATTGCCAAGTCTCCTCTGGCTCCCTTCGCCTCATTTGTCTACACCATCACGGGAGAAGGCCTGGTCCTGCAAGGTGAGACCCTAGAGTCAGCCATTTCTCTAAGCTGATTATACTTAGCGCTGCCATTGCTTGCACAATCATGTTAGAAGCTGTGTCAGGTCAGAATCAAAGGCCAAGGTGAATTGGCCAGTGATATTGCCTTGAAATGAGTTACGGTTGAGGGAGAACTGCAGGATGTAATAGCAGGAATGGGACAACGGAACATGAGGGTCAAAACAGGAAAGTTAGGAACTGCTGCCACTGCTCCTCTTCATGAACCATGTGGTACAACCCGGGCAGTTGGTCTCTGATGCCAGACCAATGGGCCTCTTGCTTCACCAGCTCTCCCCCATCTGGGCTGGTGGCCTGAAGGTTACTGTCATGAATGCAGAATCCCCATTCCTTGGCCTCTCTGTGTTCAAGTCCCAACAGACCCTTGTACTGCCCTTGCTTGCTGATCTGCCCCTTGTGACATGGACATGGAACTTGGAAGGAGCTGAGTTCTTCATCAAAGTTAGACACCCCAAGGCCACAACCTCGGAACTCACTGCAGTGGGGGTCCATTCCCCGGTGCTGGATACTCTGGTGACTAGGAAAGGTACTAAGGTCTTTCTAGAAGACAATGGACATGAAAGAGTAAATTAGAACACAAATGAGCTCAGAAGAATGAGCCCCTGGGGTTAGATGTGCAAAACTACTTTGTGAATGAAGAACTCAGGATACACATCGGTCAGTTCCCCAGTGTTAGGCAGGCAGCTTCATGCACCTGAGGCATAGGTAAATATCTGACTGAGCCACAGAGGAGTGGCACAGTAATACCTCAGTTCATGAATGTTTTTATTTGCAAACAGTTCAGTTCTTAAACAAAAGCATTTGACAAAACTTTGATTCTGTTCACAAATTCCATGTCAAGTGATAGAATGCAGCCTTCTTCCCCAAATCATGAAATATTAAGTTTGTGAGCCAAGGAACCACTATATTGCTATGACTGTCCACAGAAGGAATGTCTGCCCTACAGGGTTTGTGCGCTCCAGGTTTATGAAACAGGGCAGTCCTTGCACCGTCTCCATGGAGGCGTGTTATGTTGCAAAAATGGAACAAGGGATTCTGCGGAGAAGCCTGAGAAGTGGGCTGCGGCTCTTCCTTCTCTTCCTCTTCTGAAATGCCTGCTTCTTAATGGACTCTCGGAGCAGCATGTTTGCTTGGTGCAGCTGAGCTCCACAGCAGGGACTCTCTGGGCCACAGAAATTTGGGGTAAAAACTACTGACCTTTGACTCTTAGCCTTTGACTTATGCTATCCAAGTTCCTTGGTAAATATTTTTTTTTACAATTGCAAATATTGTTTTCTGACAAAGAAGCAGAGATTTTAAAACCAGATTAAGCAAAGCAAACAGCAGGCCCCTTTGTTACATACACTTTAAGGGTGTATAACTAATAAGCAATCAGAAAGCTCAGTTTTATTTACCCAGTGCAGTGTGGCTTTGAGCTCTTCATTCCTAGAGGCAGTCTTAAAAGATTAGGAGTCTAGTAAATAGCAAATTTAGATGAAGTTTACAAGAAATTCTATGGAAAATTACAAGATAAATTCAAGGACTGGGGCTTTAGCTCGGTGGTTCTGGCATCTGCCTGGCAAGCGCAGTGTCCCAAGTTCGATCCCTGGTAAACCACAGACCACAGCATCGGGCATGGTGGCTCATGCCTGTAAGCCCAGCACTCAAGAGGCAGAAGCAGGATGATTGCTATGAGTTTGAGGCTGGCCTGGACTGCATAGTGAGTTTGGGCTTGAACTACAAAGCAAGACCCTGTCTCAGAAAAAACAAACAAACAAACAAAAGAAATTCAAGAGGAAAATCATCCGTTGAAAGCCTTGCTAGGATTTTTGTCCCTTGAAAACTAGCTTTTTAAATCCTAGTGAAATAGGGATAACTTTGGATGTATGTGTGTCAACAAGATTCACCGGGCTGCATTCCTGATGTTTGTTGCTAAGATAATGATTTTGATGGGGAAGATGAAATTGTGTAGAGAATAGAAACTGGATATACAATGCATTGATAGGAGTCTTTATTAAAAACTGCAAAGAAGAGCAAATAGAAGTTGAAAGACAGGAGAAAGTAATTTACTAAGAGAGACTGAGCCTGAGCAATGTGTCCAGAAAAGAAAAACTTCAGGAAAGTGCCTTATGATGCAAGTTCCCCAAACAGTAAGTAAAAATTCTGAGATTTGGGCCAGGGATGTAGCTCAACAACACAGCACCTTCCTGGCAAGTGTGAGACCTTGAGTTCAAACCCCAGTACTAAAAGAAAACAAAGCTAAATGTATGGGGACCCTCAGAACCTGACCTGGATGTTTTCTGAGTTGACTTCCTGTCCCACGCTTCCTTCTCTGTGGCTCAGAGGCGGCAGTGCCATTGTGTCTCAGACCTATTAGTGTCCCCCGTGCTTTGCTATGTGCTCCACACTCTGCCCAGAAAAGTGAGGCCCCTTTTACTAAGGAGAACCTCTAGGTTTCTATCCGGCTCAACTGTTTTCTTTTTTCTTTTCTTTTTTTTTTTTTTTTTTTTTGAGACAGGGTCTCACTTTGTAATTCAGGCTGGCCCTGAGCTCAGCCTTGAACTCACAGCAATCCTCCTGCCTCTGCCTCTCCAGTGCTGGGATTACAAATGTGAGTCACCACGCCCAGTATTGTTGTATATGGTCACTGGGGATCGAACCAGGGCCCTTGTGCTTGCAAGGCAGGCACCAGACCCACTGAGCTAAATCCCCAGCCCTGTATTCTTGAGAAAATTTCTAGGACCATCATTTTGCTTGAATGAAAATGAAAATGTGATTCAAGTTGGAATTCAGTTGGAAAACTGGACTGTCACCCATCGATGGGTCATGAAATCAAGCTGATGTGTCACAAGCAGCATTTAGGAAGAAAGGGAGAGAAGGAAGAAGGGCGAACAGAACGAATCTGATTGTGTCGTGAGCTGCTTGTGTGTGTGACTTGTACAAATGTGTGTGGGTGTGTGTGTGTGTGTGTGTGTGTGTGTGTGTGTGTGTATATGCATGTAGAGACCTCACAGATGGGGCTGCGGAATGATGTACTCTTACCTGGGCTGTAGTAACCCTCTCAGATGATCTCTTGTCAGTTCAGTTTATCTGATTCTCCTGGGAGGCGATGTACTCAGCCTCACTTGCTAGTATACAGTTGTACCTGCTAGAACATACAGGTTTATTTTTCCCTGCCCATACCAGATGGCTGAGCTGAAAGACACCTGTATAATCCCCAGGTTTAAAGCAAAGGAGCCCTTGCTCCCTGTGTGGTAAACTTGGAAAGGTAACAGCAGTTCAACTGAGGCCAAAAAGTGCTCCTGGTCTGAGGAGCTGCTGGGGCCTGATAGCTCCAGGCCGGTGTGGAAATGCACCTGGAGCTCTAGGTGCAATCTGCAACCCATGTAAGAGCGGCACCTAGAAGGTGGGGCAGGGGCGGGGGGCGGTGCTGCAATGCGATGCCCTGTGCTACCACCTAAGAGGCCAGCAGCCACTTCTAGCTTGACAGAAGTCTCAGATTGTGTCAGGTTGGAGTGGTGGGAAAGAAGAGCCACAGGGGATAGCCCGGGGGCAGGGCCGGGTCCACAGCGAACGTGGGAATGATCCTCAATGCCTTTCATCCTCAGCAAGCCCAAGACTTCTGGCCCACTGACCAGGAGATTTTTCTAATACCTACAGCTCTCAGAGTGCGCAGGCAGAGGGAGGGAATAGAAAGCGAGGGCAAAATGCGATTGACTGGCTCCACAGGCCATTCCCTCACCAGTTCTCAAGGATTAGGAGGTTGAGCAGACAGCAACTGGGGGCCTGACATCTTTCCCTGCCCTTTGTTCACTGGGATGCGAGGGACAATAGAGCGGCAGGCTGGAGAGACCTGAGCTGGTTAGAGATTTCTCAGGCGACTTTTTTGAAACACATGAAGGACCCGGACGGTGCTATTGTTGAAGTAAAATAGAAAGCAGAACTATTATCCTTTTGGGAAAAAAAAAAAAAAAAGAAAAAAGAAAAGAAAAGGAAGAAAGAAAAAGTAAAAGAAAGAAACCTCCCTCCAGGCATCTTCAGGAGGCCTGGGCTATTAACATGGTAATGCCGGCCCGTTGGCACCCTCTTTGTCTCCCTGGACTGTGTGGGATCCTGGGCTCTCTTGGCAGTGGAGACTCTGGAAGTGCTGGGCCCTGAAGGAGAGGCAGCTCCCTGCAGTCTCCAGCCCATCTCCAGCTTCTTGATGGTTAGTCCAGAGGGAGATCCGGCCCTTTGTGTGACTGGAGTGGGAGAGGTGGGGGTGGAGCCTGACCCGCAGTCTACTTTTCCTTTTATCCCCTGGGAAGGCCTGGGTGCCTAACAAGTGGAAAAGCTAGGAGGACGATCCAGCCCAGGAGAGGCCAGGGGCACAAGGACCTGATAGCAAGTGAAAAGCAAAGAGTTGACTGAGATCAGCTTTAGTGTGCTGGGCCCAAAGCACTTGGCTGCAGACCGGAAGGGCCGTGGTTCCAGTGAACCCCGGGTCCACCCACCTCTGCTCTGATCCTGTCCTTTGCTTCTTTGGCAGACCCCAATGTACCATCCAGAGCACAGCCAGAGTCACACCAAAAATAGCCAGGCTGTGTTGCTGATGTCGCAGGAGGCCTCTGGGAAGCCAGGCAGGGCCAGGCCTTCCTGCAGCCGTTCCAGTGTTCTGGGGATCAGTGAAATAGCTCCTGAAGAAGGGGCTGCCCCGAGAAAGGAGAGGTTGGAGCAACAGAACTCACTCTTCACTCCTCCACCTACAGTTCTCTCCTTGGGAATCTAGGGAATACCTGGGAAGACAGAGAGCAAAGTTGTTTTGAGCAAGACGAAAGATAGTGGCTTCATTTCCAGTAAGACAGAAGTGTTTCCTTTATTTATTTCTCCAGAATCGGATATGACTGCTTAAATTGGATTCTGGTGCTGCCCTCCACTACTTTAGATTTGAATGAACAGCATGAGTCTTTAGAATAGATGGGGAACCTCACAGGAGCCCAGAGCCCCTGACACTGGCCCAGAGGAGGCACTGGCCAGAAACTAACTTCCTGTTTCTTCAGTCAGCCCCTTTGTGTAGGAGCCCAGAAGAAACTAGAAAACAAATAGTGATTTTTTTTTTTTTTTAAGAACTGGAAAGCTGTGTCCCTTTCTTGCTTTGGTTTTACAATCAAGAATAGTTTGTTTGATCACCTTTTGAGGCATATCGGGGAGAGGCATTAATCTCTCCTATTTGTTCCCTTGTCACAAAGTTGGGTTAAATTCTTCCACTCCATTATCTTAGTCACTGAGCCAACTGGATGATTTATTGAAAAGTTCTTTCCCCCCAAATGCCACCGTCTGAGCTCATCAGATTTCAATTGGAATCAGTAGACCATCTAAATATTTTCTGCCTGATGGACTCAAAGTGAACCAGAAGGTTCTCAGTCCATTTCCAAATAGGTACGAAGGTGTCTGCACACTCAGTTTCACCCACAGCTGTCACAGCCCAGAATTCTGCTTACATGTGGGCAGAATGCCCTGGGATACAGCGGCACAGAATGCAGACTTCCTCCAGGAATCACAGAGAGGACAGAGCCGGCCCGTCACACCATGCCTGCAGCCTCGGACGGCTCATCTCGGGCTCTCCATATGGGGTTCCCGCACGAAGGCCATGGGAACGTGAGGAAGGACTCCATCTCCCCAGTACTTGGCTCGGCTTTGGACATTCACTTTCCTTCTCCTCCCTCTATGGCATCTTCCCACACTGGCCCTTGGTCTTGTTCACTTATTTTGGTTTTTTTTTTTTGGTTTTTTTTTTGTTTTTTTTTTTGAGACAGGGTCTCGCTTTGTGGTTCAGGCTGGCCCTGAGCTCAGCCTCCAACTCACATCACAGCAATCCTCCTGCCTCTGCCTCCCGAGTGCTGGGATTACAGGCGTGAGCCACCACGCCTGGCACTGTGGTATGTGGTACTGGTTGCTGCTGGGTGTGGGTCTCCACACCCAGTATTGTTATGTGGTTACC
>PVIR01001167.1:0-100200 GCA_004026965.1 Petromus typicus | reverse complement strand
CACTTATTTTGTTATCTGTGTAGTTTGTGGTTTTCTTCGGTTGATTTTACCATACTGGCAGACACTACCAGTGAGCTACACACCAGCTTGTATCATGTCATTAATATGGACAGTACAAAAAATCATAAAGCATGACATTTTATAAGATTCTAACATCTAAAATTAACACATTTTTTTTTTTTTTTTAGGTTTTTTGAGACAGGGTCTCGCTTTTGTGGTTCAGGCTGGCCCTGAGCTCAGCCTCCAACTCACATCACAATCCTCCTGCCTCTGCCTCCCAGTGCTGGGATTACAGGCGTGAGCCACCACGCCCGGCACTGTGGTATGTGGTACTGGTTGCTGCTGGGTGTGGGTCTCCACACCCAGTATTGTTATGTGGTTACCGGGGAATCGAACCGGGCTCTTGCACTTGCAAGACAGGCGCCGGAACCACTGAGCTAACTCCCCGGCCCTAAAATTAACAAATATTAAAACAATTTGTTCTGTCCTTCTCAGATTTTTTTTAAAATTATAGGCCTAAAACTTGCTAAAGCTCAAAACCCTGTGTGCCTATCGCTAGTCCAGTCTCTCCTGCCCACACTAGAAGTAAAAGTTCCTTCCTCTCCTGTAGATGAATTCACATATAATAATCGATTTTGCATGCATTTAAAAATTCACATACATGGTTTATCATGCACATTATTTTATTTGTTTGTTTTTGGATAGGTAATTTAATTGGTACATTATATAAATCTACATATCTATATATTATGATCATAATCAACATTGAGATTTTGTACCAGTACATACATATTATTTTACAACTTGCTTTTGTCTTTTAACATGTTTTTATGCTCTGTCTGCACTGATACACGTTGAATGTGTTTTTTTTTTTTTTTTTTTCACTTCAGGTATCGACATCTGTTACACCACTATACTATATTATCTACTTTCCTGCTTATGGAAATTTTGGTTGTTTACAACAATGAATTTCCTTATACATGTTTCTTAGCTGGCAGCCATGAGTTTCTCTAGGATATACCATGAATGATTGATTAGAGGGTGAACACATTTTCATCTTACGTTCCCAAGTTTTTTTCCAAAGAGGTTTACCAGTATACACTCCCTCTGGAATTGATTTCTATGTAGGTGTGCATAATTACAAGTTTGTCATCATATTTCTTTAGATGATCTACTTATACATTCTTTACGGATGCCTCTTTTGTGTCTACCTTTGATGTATGAGCTTGCCGTGTACTGTGACGAGATCTTCTACAGTATGTGAGCTTTCTGCGGGTACTTAGATGAGTACTGGAAAAAAGTTGTTTCACTGCATCTAAAGGTAACTCTGTACAAACATCCTAAGACAGCTCTTAGTCTCATCTATTACCTTGATCTTCAAATGAAAACACTGACCCCCAAAAAGCTGATGTGAGGCTCACTGCCTCACAGTTGATATGTAGCTCTTCACAGGGGCGTAGGCTGGGCCTAAGATTTCAGAAAATGAGAAATAGGTTTGGGCCCCTCCTATTCCATTATGGCAAGTCCTGTGAACATTTATTTCCCAGACTTCATAGGCCTTGTTGACATATTTCAGGCCCATTCTGAATATTGAATCCTGAAATTCTGAACTAAAATGGATATGGGGTCACACTGATATAATGATCTGCCCTGAGTGTAACTGGGTTAAAAGTTTGATGGGGTATAATCACTGCCTAAACTAAAGTGATGTCCAAGATAAAAATAAAGGTTTATTGCTTCCTCACATAGCAATAAAATAAATAAAAATAAAATAAATAAATAAATAAAATAAAAATAAAGGTTTATTGCTTCCTCACATAGCAATGTGGAGGGATGCAATCCAGAGAAGGTGTGGCAGCTCGGCCCTCCATGTGTATCCAGAGACCCAGGGATTGACTTATTGCTCTGCCACTCCTAGGATGTTTCTTAGTTGTTATTGTCCAAAGGGCTCAACATCATGTCCTCCATCCAGGTATCAGGAATTGTGAAGGACAGAGAATGATAGGAGGAAAGTCATCCCTTTCCTAAAAGAACATTACCCAGATGTCGTGGGCTTCATTTCTGCTCATATGATATGGTGAATCTGTAACTGTATGTCCAGAAAGGCTGAGAACATAGTTATTAATCTGGGTGGCTCTGTGACTGTAAGACAAAGAGGGGAAAGGAATATTCCATGACAGCCTGATCAGAGGAGCCTCCTGCAGAGATTTCTTCCTGTGGTATGATAGTCCACACCCTGCACTGGATTTGTTGCATAATTGAGTTATATGTTTGAAATACAAATAAACATTGGATATGTTAAAAAATGCTATCGGGGGGCCAAGGATTTAGGTCAGTTGTTCCGCTGCCTGCCTTGCAAACATAAGGTTCAGTCTGGAGTTTGATCCCAGGTAACCAGCTATCAGTACCACATATCACAGTGCCAGGCATGGTGACTCATGCCTGTAATCCCAGCACTCTGGAGGCAAAGACAGGAGGATTACTGTGAGTTTGAGTCTCTCCTGGGCTACAGAGTGAGCTCAGGGCCAGCCTGGACTACAAAGTGAAACCCTGTCCAAAAAAAAAAAAAAAAAAAGCTATCAGGATCCTCTTTGGTTCCCGAGTCTAGAACAAAGAGGGTAGGATATAACAGTAGCTGCTCCACCAAGAACCAGCACCCAAAATCTTGTCCCCTCATCCTGCCCAAAACAGAATTTCCTTCATCTGGAAGCACTAGTACGTTTTGCTGTTATGCAGGATTTAAGAAGGATATTTGAACGAGTGCTCCTAGATCAAAGCAGGGTGTGAACTTGGGTCCAAAGTCATAGACTAAACACATTTTTTCCAAAATTTTATTTTCCTTCCTGCATTTTAAAAAAAATTGAACAAAATTTTAGTTGAAATAAGGTTATATGGAAAAACTTTATTCTAAAGCCTGGACTGTCCATCCAGAGTGGATCCACTCTCCTCTTTTAGAATATACAAGTTACTGAGAGTTAATTTGCATTCATGAAAATGCTTGGGTAATAACACCAAAAGATGTTCAATCAATTCAGGTTGTTGGTTTTCTCTGAAAATTTCTTTCAAAAGGCCGGAAGGTCTTTTCTGGAATACGACTTGAGTTCCATGTCAGTGAGTTCAATTCAATAAGTATTTGTCAAGCATCTGTTCTTTGTAAAGCATGATACTCAGGGCTCAGGATACAAAGGGAGAGAAATAGGTGCCCTTCCATTTAATAGTTCAACATCCAGTTAGGAAAGATGTGGTTAACAGAAGTTAAATCCAAAGCAGCACGTGACACCTGTTGTGGATGCTCAGATGGTTAGATGTGAACAGATAAAGGAGACAGATTCCTTCTAACTAGAAATGACTTGAGTACGTGGCACCGGGACGGGTTTCAGCTCTGACTACTGACAAAAACCACATTCCATTGTCTCCTTAACAGAGGCCAGTTTCTTTTGCTGCCTGAGGATAGACGGAGGACACTGGGGAATGCTGATTAGTCCCATCACTAATGCTGATTAGTGACGAATGTTGAATCATGCTGACTAATGTGTTCTAAATGGACGGACTCAACAATAAAGGGAACGTTGAGAGTCAAGAGTTCAGGTCTCAAATCTCACCATGTGATGAAGTGTAAATCACTCCTCCTCTCAGTGCTTTCTGTCTCTTTTTTAGGCCAGTGAGTCACGGTGGATACTGAGTGCTTTGCAAACCTAGAAGGTAAACGAATTGCTTTTAACAATCACCAGGACAGGCTTATGCAACCTTAGGTTATTTGTGGTACACACAGCGTCAGAACACCCATCAGAGGCATCTCACTGCCCATGTGATGCTGCCATTTCCTCACACATGCCGTGAGAACTGACAAGCAGTAAACTTCACTCACAGAAACAGACAAATAGAAGAGCTTTTGCAAAATCTTCCCGTCTATGTGTCGCAGCGTCTGTGTCTTTCGACAACAACCACCACTGCAGAACTAAGAGCTTACATTGCACATGCAGCTCTTTCGCTCTTTTGACACCTCGGCAGCTAGACTGCTTGAGAACCTGGCCTTCCATGTCCAGATGTTTCCCGAATTCTGAGGACCCCCCAAAGGGCCGAAGTTCTTTTGTTGCTCTCCAAATCATTTCCCACAGAGACTGACCGATGTCCTGAAGGAGCCCTTCAATGGGGACGATGAATGAAGGCAGATGAAGACATGACCCCCTGAGGCTTGCCCACAGCCACTCCGACAAAGGGGCCGAGGGGCAGCCTTGTAAGGAGTGCTTTGGTCAGCAGCAGCCCTGTGAGAGGCCCGACCCCCCCACAGGGCTGCTTTCAATGGCTACCATCACAGTGGAAGTGCTGGGCATTTGTTGAAGGCTGTGGTGTGTTAGGTGTAGCACAAAACGTCTAAATCATGGTTCCGGCCTTTGTGAGGGTTTTCTGGCTACAGATGGCAGCTGGCTTTCTCAGGGGAAACTTGGGGGGTTGTAGAGAAAGCCAAGGAGAGACTCTTGCACCTCTGAATGACCTTTTCTCACTCAGTGCAGCGAGACTTCTCCTTTGTCTATAACTATTTGCAGTCAGGCCAGTGCGGCAGGACCTTAACCCTGGCCCCCAGTGTGTACTGAGTTTCTGGGTCTCTCGAGTGGGCGAGTTGGTTCTGCGGTGACTAGTATGGAGAGGGCTGGCGCTGTGGGAACGTTTCACTTCGATTGCTGGTGAAAAGTTAAAGCATTTCATGATATGTTTTTAAATTAACCCTTTACACTTCTCCCTCTCTGTCTCTTTCCTTTTAGGCCAACAGAGGCCATAGGGATACTGTGACCTTTGTCTACACCTGGCGGGGGTGTGATTTGTGAAATGAAACTGGACCATGCGGCTTGGTGGAAGGAAATGGAAGCCAAAATAATGGGGATTAATTAGGTGATGGCTGTTGACATGGTAACAAGTTTGCTCCTGGACCATTGAGCCAGCGATTTCAGACCTAGCAGGGAAGGTGAAGGTGAAGATACCTTTGTTCTAGGTGTGTAGGCCTTTGCCACTGGGAGATGTCAACAACCATAATAATAATAATAATTTGCAATTATACAGCACCTTTCAACTAGCACCTCGAAGCAGTTTTACCACATTAATTAAAGCCCACAATTCCCCTGGGCAGAGACAGAGGATGACTAACAAAATTTGAGCATTTCTGAATAAAGTGTTGTCCACCAAATAAGAAGAGTAGGTGTAAAGGGATTGGGGTCTCCAAAGAACAGCTGATTCAGAAACTGAATGGTAGGGGATGCTGGGGGCAGGCATGGGCGTGGGGTCCTGCTCTTGTATCAGAGGGAGGTCAAGGGCCTCGGAATTCACTGACAGGTTTAGATCCAGTGGAGAAGTAGAGCGTGTCCGTTATTAGTGGCATTTGGAAGGTCATTAGTGGCATTACTATTGTAGTGTAAATTCATGTTTCACTGGCATATTGTGTAGAGCTTCACAAAACAAAGAGTGAGATTGATGCAGTATTAAATAAAGAATGAAATGATTTCTTTAGATTTAAAGTGAAAGCTGACTACTCAATTAGCAAATAAATCAACTGGTGACCCATGGGATAATTTGGTCCTTTCCAGTAGAACACTCAGTGCTCCTATTCCTGCTACCCAGATACTGGGTGTCGTGTAAGGTCTGGGGGCTTCAGCCCCTTCCACATCAGACATTACATCTCCCCAGTCTTTCTCAGTGGGACATTTCTACCCAAGTTGTGAACCAAAACCATCTGCTATAGAATCGCTTTGTGCCTATTCTCCCTTAGGAGACATTAAGTGGCTTGGGAGTGAGAGTCAAGTCATACTAATTTTCTATCACTGTTCAGCAGAGTGTGGTGTACAAAGCCAATACAGAGTGATGAAAAATGGTAGAACATTTGACTCCATTTTAACAACTTAGTATTTGCTAAGCACATACCAAATGTTCAGGGAAAGCCTAAAAGCAATAGGATGCATGCCCATCGTTAAGAAAGGTACTGTAGGGGCTGGGGATTTAGCTCAGTGGTCCTGGCGCCTGCCTTGCAAGTATAGGGCCCCAGGTTCGATCCTCAGTAACCACATACAACAGTGCCGAGCATGGAGACTCACACCCACCAGCCGTCAATACCACATACCACAGTGCCAGGCATGGTGGCTCATGCCTGTAATCCCAGCACTTGGGAGGCAGAGGCAGGAGGATTGCTGTGAGTTCGAGGCTTACCTGGGCTACATAGTGAACTCAGGGCCAAACTGAACTACAAAGCAAGATCCTGTCTCAAAAAAGAAAAAATAAATAAAGGTACTGTAAAAGGACTCAAAAATAAGTAGCTATGGTATAAAACAGAGTAAGTAACAGCATAGATGCACATCCAAGCCCCATGCTACAAGGACAAGAGGAGGAGCATCTCACTGGCCTGGAGCCAACCAGGGAAGGTGTTCCTGGCAACAGCACATGTGCTGGGCATCAGAGGGAAGAGAGATTTGTGTAGGCTTGGAAGTGGCAAGAGCGACAAATGCTTGAGGCTGTGGCCACGTGTCTCCCTCTGATGGAGGTACGTTTTAAGAACTTGTGGTCTTCCATAGATGATGTAGGTGAAAAACCAAGCTCAGTTTTGCAACTGATGAAATGTACATTTCCCATGAATTCTCATGCCATAGACCGAGTCCAACATGAAAGAATATTTGAGAAGTAATTAATGGGGTTCAAGGCATGCTATCCCAAAATATGGGAAAACAGCAGAAGTCAGTATCTCCTTCCCCTTTACCCTGAAGCAGTTCATAAAATCTTCATTCCAGAGGGGCCCTCCCTATTAGCAGGAGGAAAAGAATGTCCTTATCTCTGAAGATACAGGGAGGCGGAAAAGAATATGAACAAACAAGACTGCTAGTTTCCCCCTCACCTGGTTTATTACCATTAGATCACACCATTTATCTTCCAGTCACACCTCTATGTGACTGTCTACTCTTCATCAAACCTGAGCACAAAAATGCACAGCCTGCCCTGTTTGAGTCATTTGTGAAGGCTCCCATGTCACATAAAACTATGTCAGATAAATATACGTGCTCTTTTCTCACTCATATTTTCTCTAAATATGCGTGCTCTTTTGTAATAGATGCCCTAGCCATGGTCCTTGTAATGGGTGCGATGAAGACAGTACTTTTCCTCCCCTGCAGTTTCTGGTAGTGGGCAATGGTCAAGACATCTCAGCTGCCCTGGACCCTGAAGATAAGGGGAATAAATTCTTACCAAGGTCAGCTGTCCTCCATGATCTCTGTAGTACTCAGTCTGGAAAAGATAAAATTTCCCCTGTCCCTTCCTATCCAGATGCTGGAAAGAAACACTTGTGTGGGTTGTGATTCTCTGGCTAACTTTGGCTTTGGGAACACTTTGGGAATTATTTAATGCCTTGGGTTTAAAGGAAGAAATTAGATGTATGTGCTTTGCTCCTGTTAACTTGTGTTTTGTTTTGTGATGGGAGGTTAGCCATGAACCTTATGATGGATGAGGAAAAGATCTATGTTTTCTCCCCTACTTTGGGAAAGATATTGTTTATTCAGTATACCTCATTTTGGTTTCTCTCAGCTTTCAGTATCCATAAAAAAATTTTTAAAGTTCACTGATGAAAATGAGCCACTCAACAGTATCAAAGTAAGAGGAACACATACACTAATCACACGTGTCGAAAAGTGTCTTCCTACCCGAGACTCCTTTTAGGACCTCAGGAAACTCCCAGGCGGTGCTCTGCCCTCAACTCCCAAGTCCTCTCCACCTCCGAGCCCCTCCTCGGGCTGTCAGCACAGCGCTGCTGCTCAGCCAGCCCTCAGCACTGCTTCTGCATGCTGAGGACCTGCCGGTGCCTTGCACGTGACACACACGCCCTCGCCGGCCCTCCCCGCAACCTTCTGAAGCGAGTCAACGTAATGTCCCTTCTCCACAGTGAGGAACTGAGGCAAGAGGTGTCACTAGAAAGAATGGAATGGGGATTTGGACCTAGACATTCCTGTTCCTTCTATGCCCAGTAATATTTCTGTTCGCAACGGTTATGTACTGTCTTATTCATCCTCAGTTCACTGAAGTACTCAGCACATACTCTACACACAAAGTATAGGAATTCAGTGGATATTTTCCAAATAGAAGAATCACCAAGAATAGTATTAGTAGTTGGATTTTGCTTCCTGAGCAGTAATTGCAGAGGAACTGAAGAGTGCAAATGATAAAAAAAATAAAAAGCAGAAGTGTTACCCTTGTCTTCTTCACTTTCTGCCACTGGTACAGACCACAAGGCTCAAGCAGGAAAATTACTCTAGGGTACATTTGTAGGCAGGCAGACATAGGTGGTATTCTTCCCTCTGAGCTGAAGAATAGCCAGGCAGCTGCCACCCATGACATGCTAGAGAGGCATCTCATAGTGCCAATTGCTTTTATTGAAAGTGATTAATAACACCATTCAGTTTTCTGTGTTTTTATTTGTTGTAATATTAAGGGTCAGACCCAGGGATGTGCAATTTAGAGGTATTTTGAATGTGTGTGTGTGTGTGTGTGCACGCGCGTGTGCGCAGTGTGTGAGAGACCCTCATTATGCTAGACACTCAACCATTCTGTTGAAGTGCTACAGCCCTGGGAAAGATCTGGGAATATTTCAGGGCTAACCCAGAAATGCCAAGCTGTGTGCACACTGTCTTTTCAGCTGTATCATGTAAGCACTGCCAAGTTACTCCTCAGACAAGGGGTTGTAGAAGTTTGTCCAGCAAAACCAGCATTGCAAAAATAGAATTTTGCAAATGGAGGATAATGAGTAATGGGAGAAAAACAAGTAAAAGAATGAAGTACAAAATGTCTGATTCTGGCTTAAAAACTGTGGTCTTAGAATTCTTTTGAAGTATGGTTTTTTCTCTGTGCCTATGGAAGGACTTTGTTCTTTCCATTTTATTCCACTACAGAATTCAAAGATTTCTTTTGCTCAGAATGAAGGAAAGAACCCATTCCATTTCTCAGTTTAATATCCTAAATGTGAAAGCGAACACATTTGTGTTTCAATCACCTATTTCTCTGAATTTTGGTCAGAACAGAGCTTAGATGAAATACAATTTTTTTTTTCAGAACTCCAAATAGATCTGCAATGAAAGAAAATCTCTAAAGCACTATATATAAGTCAGAAGATATTTCATTCTGCTGCCTACAAAACAAACCCTCAAATCTTATGACTTACAGTCTATGCAAGTCTGAGAGCTCTGGAGACACGCCACTGTCCGTGTGGTGACTCAGTGTTGCACTTCAGTGTGACATTCACTGTCATAGTCACCATGTTAGAGGAAGAGAGGTTAAGAAGGAAGGAGCAGGACCGACACACAGCTGGGCGGCCGTGCCCAGCTCAGGGAGGGGGCAGTCCAAGCTGCTCCCAGGGGGAAGGAAGGAAGAGAGACAGTACCAAGCACTTGGAGCGTTTGCCATGTGCTGCTGTTCCCAGCAGGCTGGGAACTGCTTCATTTTTTTTGAATCCACTTCTTATATGTACTTTTCCCTTGGATGATGTGACATATCAAGGACCTCCAGGGTAGTGTTAAGGGAAGGAGGCAAAAGGCAAAAAGGCAGGCCGTTTGTGTCTACAGGTCTTTTCAAGGACTAGTTAACTCTGAGTGCTTTTCTCTTAGTTCTCTCAGATACTAATAACTCTGGGAAAGGATAATGCGTTGAAGGAAGCCATGGTCCTGGTGTAGGAGTACATTTAAGAGGAAACAGTTGTCTTTGAGTTGTCTGGAATCGCCACACTTTGAGAAAAGTTTTCTAGAAATGTGCTCTTCTACTTCCATTTTGCCTTTCTTACCAGACATGATTCAAATTCCCAAGCCCTGCCACTTTTCCAGAAAGCGGCTCTCCCTGTGACAGAGCGCTGGGGTGGGAGTGGGGCAGACTTTCCCTTCTTATTCTTCCCGTAATGAATTCCTGATCTGAGTGGGCTGTTCTCATGTGTTTTCAGTCAAGGGCTCATGGCAGCCTCGCTGGGGACATTTCCAAGAGGCTGTGGACATAACAGATGAGGTCTTGGATTGACAAAAGCTACTCTTGGTTTTCCTTCCAGTTTAGTCCTCCTGAGTCCTGAAGTCAGAGATGAGAAATGATTCAGGAGATATTGGCAGATCACCCTGGCTGCCACACCTCTTTGCTGCCCGTAGGTAAAAACGATATAGTTTGAAAGCTTTTTTTGAGAGAGATTTTTTATCTAGATTTTAGTCATTTTAAAGGGACTTCCTAAAACTAAACAAGTTTTTTATAGATGCCACGACTTTCTTTCTTCAGAGCCTACATATAGCTTTCGCCTACTCTGATGTCTGTAGAACAAAAAACAGACGAAATGATAACACCATTTCCTGCCTAAAACCTAATCCCAAGTAGACGAGCCGTTTCCAGGCCATGTGGTGGCCATGACTGCAAAGAGAGAGCAGCCTGTTGACTCTCCCTAAAGCAGTTTACCTACAGGGGACTTGTACAGCCTCTGAGTACAGCTGGAGGCTTCCCTGGGGGGAATCTGAACCACCTCGAGGAAAGGTGACTTGTGCTGTTAGGGTATGAGTGACACGGGGTTAGAAACTCTTGGAAAGGAGATGGCCCTAGGAATTCTGTACCTTGATGTCTTTGCATTTCTCTGCCCAAAACTACTCTTTGTCTCAGAAGACTGTCCTGCATACTGCAAGTTCTGGTTACTAAAAACTGGTTTATATATGGCTCCTCCTGCTGTCTCTGTTCCTTTTAACTTCCCTACCCTTTGGCTTTTTTTTTTTAATTGAAATCTTTATTGGTACATTACATATATACATCATGATTGCATTCAATAATGAGAGTTTGTACCAGTATATGACACAACTTAATTCTCATTTTTCCCCATAACCCTGCCCGCCCTCCCTGGCTTTTTTTTTTTTTTTTTCCTTGTTTAAAATTACTAAGAGAGAGCCTGATTGGCCTATTTGTTGTTTTGTCTCAGGCAGTTTCATTGGTCAGCCAGCCAGTTGTGGGCTGGGGAAATCCTTGAAAACAAAGCTCCCAAAGAGCAGAAGGTGCCCAGTCACAGCACAAGGCTGTTTCCATTAGAAGGGAAGGTGAGAGGGCGAGACAGTGATGAACTGCAGTGCCCTCTGTGTCCTCTGAGACTGCTGCAGAGATTCTGCTTCCTTCTCCCTCCCTTTCCTCTAACTGTGGGCCTAACCTCGGTTCACCTGTCACAGCCTCGGCATCGCCTACCACTTCTCCATCCCCACCTGCGACGTTAGTGTCATATCTCCCATTTAGGGAGAATTGAGAGGTAAGATGGGGCATGGAAAATATTAGCCAAAAAGTATCAGTGCCCCTTTGAAGTGCCCAGTCACAGGGGTACAGGACTGGTGAGTGGAAAGGAAGGCTTCTGAGATTTATTTACGACTGAGGAAGGATTGATATGGAAGGAAGGGTGGCAATAAAACTTCAACTAAAGAAAATCGTGTTCTACTATCCTTCCCAATTCTTGGTGCAAGTTCCCTTTCCCCAAAACCATTTGTCAGCAGAAGAGAAACTTCCACTAAAGAACTCAGACTGAGAAACTGAGAAGATAGTCTGTCTTGATTACTTTCTTCACCCTCCTCTGGTCCCAGGTACATGACTAAACAAGTCCCAAGCAATTTACTTTCAAACTAAGACTTAGAACACACAAGGACTAGGTTTGGAAAACGTTTGTGTCGGTTGCGTTCTCCCAAGATGCCAGAGCTCTTCATTTGAAATTATTTATAAGTCTTCCAGATGCTTTTGGAAGACTAGTCATAAATGGTGTTACCCGGTTTCAACTGATTTCGAGAAATTGTGTTCCATGTGACTTCAGACGTCAACTAGAGGACTGGGGGAAGAGTGAGCTGTGGTACCAGGCCTTCACCTTTACTCATCAGACTCCGTTACCTTTATACCTCATCAAACCTGTAAAAGCTCAATCAAAACCATCTCCTTTCAAATCGCAATGTAGTATTTCTATATTCTTTTTAGTAGACACGACGCTATAAGCAGAAACAAATCTAAATAATCTCATTTCCCTGACCTTTCCTGAGCCTTGAATATGTCGTTGTTGATTAAATCATGGTTCAGTTTTCCCATGACTGACACGTTTATCTACTGGCTGAGACTGCAGTGTTCCCCTTGGAGACTCTGATGGCAAAGAAGGTAAGTCTGGCAGTGTTTCTAAACCTGCTGCTGTGGGATTCTAGAGCCAATCCTTCTGGATCCCTCCCAGGTCCCTGCTCATTCCACTTAACATTGGAGGTTGATGTCTATTGTTACTGACTGTCCTCTGGGGCCAGACAATCCGTCGGGGGTTTACCCAGCCTTTCATGCCAACACCATCATCTACACTCCATAGTCATTCTCTATCGAACAGCTTGGAAATAGACGAAAAGATGAAGCAGAAGCCAGTTTGGCTTCCCCCCAGTTCTCTAGGCCCCTCCGGAGTTAATCAGTAACCACCTATCTTTGTGTCAATAGCATAATCCTCTTTAACAAGAACACCTGGTGGAGGCCCACAGGAAGAGTTAAGATGAAGTGAACTTAGCAGCAGTTGTGTTGTTTAAGCTGAACTCAGCATCTTAAAACAAAAATAGCTTGCAAAGCCCAGTAAACTATCTGGAGAAATCTATAGTTCTCAGTGTCCCTTAATGTACTACTTTATTTTTTGGTAATATTTTTCCATTCCCCCCCCCCATTTTACCTTTCAACTCTTCTTATGCCATGAACTTTAAGCAACATCTCCTTGGGTCAGACACATATTTATTGAATGATCTGAGTTCATTTTATTGATAGAAATCTTTAGTGGCTCCTTCTCCATCACACCCTCATCCTCAGAACTCATCCCTACGATGATGTTCACAGTGTTGGAGAAACTATCAGCGTTCTCATCTGGCATTCCTGACAGTTTGACCAAGTAGTTAACCCAAATGGCTTTGGAGCTAGGAGATGGTCTATGTAGGGAAAGAGGTGAAGGTGGTGGTGAGAGAAATGCAATACATGGACAGAGGGCGTGTGGAAAATGTTTCCCTGCTGTAGTCTGCTCTGGCTGCCTTCACAGAGTACCACAGACTATGTACCTTAAACAGACATTTATTCTCTCATCATTCTAGAGAGCAGAAGTCCAAGTGTCTGTGGAGTTCTCCTGGGGTGCACACTTTGGTGGCTTTCCTCTGTGCACAAGTTCCGAGGGTCTCCACCTGTACTTCCAAGGACACCTGCCTTACTGGATTAGGACCCCAACCTTGTTACCTTACTCAGCTCTATTTACCTGCTTTTGAAAAGCCCTACAATATAATTTTAAAAATAAAAGCCCAAAGTGTAAATACACTCACATATCATGTTTGCTTCAGCATGTGAATTTTGAGGGAACAGTTCCTTCTGTGTCACCTACTGTGACTATTTTCCTCATCAGATCATCTCTCATCCTCTGCCAATGACCTTAAATCAGAGTGGGATAAAAAAAATAGATGTTGGGCAAGAGATGTGGACGTGATTTGTGCAGTGTGAGAATTGCTAAGGGAAACAGGGTGTGTAGATGGGAAGAGTAAAATATGAATGGTGGGCGGGTGCCTGAGTGAATGGCTAGGTGGATAGACAGGTGAATAAATAACTGAGACTTTGGTAGTATGTGATAGCACCAGCACGAAAAGTATATTCTGCTGCTTTGGGAATGTAGCCTCCCACAGTTCAGGGCTGCAAACGGAGGTTTTGTGTATGCCCAGCAAAAGGAGACAAGGTGCAGTAACTCGGAGTCATGGGGACTGAAAAATGGAAGAGAATGTGCCCCACACCAGCTGGAGGCAGTCCCAGGTTAGCAAATCCGAGTCAGCTTGCTCTAAGACTTCTGTCTAACTAGACCCCAACCTTGGCCTCTGTGGCTCGCTTAGTTCAGTCTTAGCAAGAATCCTGCTGAAGTCAGATATGGTGGCACACACCTGGAATATCAGCACTCTGGGAGCCTGAGGCAGGAAAGTGGTAAATTCAAGCCCAATGTGGGCAGCTTAGTGACCTGGTGAGACCCTGTCTTAATTTTCTCAAAGTTCATTCTTTGAAAATGCCTGCCCTGGACCACTGTCCTGATAGGATCAAACTTCTCATCCCACATTTGTAGTGTTACCACTCTAACCCCACCTAATCAGTGTAGCCAGTGTCCTCCTGACCTGATGTCCCCTCTGTGCTCTTTGTCTATAAATTCCCATGCTTCCCTTCTGTATTCAGAGTTGAACCCAGTTTCTCTTACTACTTCAACACCCCAAATCAGTGTCTCTTCTTGAACAAAGTCTTCCTTTAACACCTTTAACAAGTGCCATGAAAACCTTTTCCTTAGTACTCAACCCCAACAGTTGTTACCATACGGGATATTGCCAGGACTTCTGACTTAAGGTAAGTCAGAAATCTGGATTTTTTTTTTTTTAAAGACAGGGTCTTATGTAGTTCAAGGTGTACTCAAACTCATCGGGGTTGATTTTAGACTCACAGTGATCCTCTTGCCTCAGTCTCCTACGTGCTGGGATTACAGGCGTACATCACCACACGTGGCCAGAAATCTGGATTCTTAGACGAAATCTTTCTTTAAAAAAAATCTTACAATTCAAAAATTATGCAGTACTCTACTGGCCAAATAAACACATTTGTAGTCTGTACCCCAAAAGTTAGCAGGTTTCTTCTCTTAGGACCCAAGAAGGACATGTCATATCATTGCATGAACGTGCAGGTGTTGAAGAGTTCAGGCTCAGGAGTGGCCTCTCTAGGTTGGCAGTCCATTGTGCTGCTTGCGACTTTAGTCATCTTGGGTAGTCTCACACATAACTCGTAAAATTGTTTGAGGGATAAAAATGGCCAGTATATGTTGGTGCCTGAGACTGTGCCTGCTGCCTACAAAGAAGGCAGCCAGCTCTGAGCTGGCAGCTCTGCCTCGCATCGTGAACCTTTCAGTGTTCTTATCCATAACATGGGGCCGTACTTGGCTTTCCCACCCAGCAGGGCATGTTTGGGAGCACAAAGGAAGACCATGTATGAAAGAGCTTGAAGAACTGCACACATTGCTGATAAGATACTGATCATCATTTTTGTTGCTTTTCCTGTAAATGAGGAACAGCCTTTCCCAGTGCACACCTGAAACCCCTAGCAAGGGGACAGGGGTGGCCAGGACTGATGCTTTGTTCTTCCTAGAGTCATATGTTACTTACTCTTAGAGTCTGGTGTTTTCTTTTTAAATTATAAAAATTTTAAAGTTTCAAGAGAGAAAATAGTGTCATGAACACCCAGATGCCCCTAACTGGATTTAGTGGTTGTTAACATTTGCCATCTGCTACATTCTGAGTTTTCCTGGCACTCAGGAAGCAGAGGCAGGAGGATTGCTGGGATGTGAGTTTGAGGCTGAGCTCAGGGCCAACCTGAACTACAAAATGAGACCCTGTCTCAAAAAAAAAAAAAAAAAGTGGTATAAAAGGACAACAGAAATTATTTTATTATTAAGATTTTAATTTATTGCTTTTGTTTGGTTGGTTTTTTGGTTGTTTGTTTTTTTGAGACAAAACATTATGTAGCCCAGGCTGGCCTTGAATTCCTGGCAATATGCCTGCCCATCCCCTTTGAGTGCTGGGATTACAGGTGTGCACCACCATGCTTGGCGTGTTGCTGTCTTCTAAGATTTTAAATTTTTTGCAAGGAAAAGTACTCATGTATTGCTTATATAATTGAAAATTTCCCCAAAGAATTTTGATGCAAAACTATCTGTCATACAGAACTTTCAAACTATACTGGATCCTGGGAAGCCTAGTAAAATCATAGTGGTAAAAAGAATGAGATTTCAGGAACAGAAATTCTCTGATCCAAAGGAAGTATCTGCTGATTATAAAGGGTTCCCTTCTGGTAAAGCATTTAAAAGATTGCTTAAACCTGTTTCCCCATTTCTCACCATCAACTATTACTGAATTTAAATTCTAACACTTCTCCATGGAAAGGATGTCTTTGAAGGGTGAAAGCAACTAAGCTTTAAAATTCTATTATTCAGACTCCTCATTAATTTAAGCTGACATTCCTTCTCAATTGGGGCAAATCATCAAAGCTCGGTTGTATTGAGAACCTTGAATTCAGCAACAAAGAGTGTGGGGTAGGAGGGAAACGGAGAAAGGGAGGGCGGAGAGCTCACAGGCCAGAAGAAGGGGCGGGGAGGAAGCCCGGGGAAGGACAGCTGGGTGGAGAGGCAGAGGGCAGGGGTGGGGGGTACGAAGAGGCAGAGGGGGGTGTGGGATGGGGCCGAGGGGCTCACCACTGCACACTGTGCCAGTCTCTTCTGATCAGCATGGTAAGACACCCAGCCAGTGACTTCATAGTCACCAGTTTTCTCCAGAGCAAAACTAAAAAACGAAGTTAGAGCCCAAGTCGGGCAACTTAATGACTTAGTGACTGATTGTCTCAAAATAAAACAGTCAATTTGAAAAGAGGTCTGGTACAAAGACCCTGAGATGAAACAAAGAAGGAAAAGCAATTCCTTTTCTCCCTTCGTTCAGGTGCCTCACAATCTGCTGACCCACGGCACCCTGCCCAGTGGCCCAGCGCCCTCTGGGAAGCCCATACCCCAGACCTTTAGCCTGGAGCCCTAGCCCTGGTGACCACAGGTCCATACGCAGCCCCTGTCATTGTCGATGTGATATACCGTGTGGGCTGTGCCAGATAGAATGTGCAGTGTTGGCTCAGAGTGGAAGTACTTGGCAAGGAAGCATCTTCTCAAGTGTGAAGACACCCGTACACCTTCGCTGACCATCTTCAGTTTATATCTAGCACATAATAAGATTTATAAGGGGACGAGAGTCCAAGGGAAGACGTTTTTGTTGTTTTCTTTTTTGAGACATGGTCTCACTTTTTGTAATTTAGGCTGGTCCTGAGCTAAGCCTTGAACTCAGCAATCCTCCTGCCTCTGCCTCCCGAGTGCTGGGATTACTGCATGAGCCACTGCGCCCACACAGTGATATGTGGTAGTGATTGATGGTGGGCGTGAGTCTCTGTGCCCAGCATTGTTGTATGTGGTTACAGGGGATCGAACTCGGGCCTTTGCACTTGCAAGACAGGCACCAGAACCCTGGCCCCAGGGGAAAACTTTTTTTAAAATGCTTACTATGCCCACACACCCCCTCATTCTGGGGACTAAACCTAAGGTCTTCACATTGAACTACACCCCTGCCTTTCTTTTGTTTTGTTTGTTTTTTAAATTTTGAGACACTTTCTTGCTAAGTTCCTAAAGTTGCCCAGGGTGGGTTCAAATTTATGATTCTCCTACCTCAGCCTTCTGGATTCATTGTACAACTTTAATAAATAAAAATATTAATTAAAAAACCCCCAAAGTAGTCCCTCGTCCCAGATAGTCTTCCTTTGTACCAAAACAGTCCCCTGGGACATGAGAAACTATTCCTCTGAGAACCCCCGGAATCCAGCAGTCCCACCAAGACCACATCCAGGGACTGTGAGAACCAACCCTCCACCCAGACATCCAGTTCTGCCATCCAAGAATGCTAGCAGCCTCCCTGCAGAGCAGCTTGCCAATATATACCATGGAAATGGAAATTACCTGCTTAATCTTCACGCGGAGAGGGCTGTGAGGGGGCCAGTGCAGATAAATAGGTGTTTTCCAACCTGTACCAGAGTGCTGGGCTTCAGTCCCCACAGGATCCATTCTCCAGTTTTAAGATGCAAATCAGATCACAATGTTCCTCTGCTCCAAGTGATTGCCTCTTCACCTGCACAGCCTTCAAAGTCCTCCCCTGGCCTGCAAAGCCCCAGCAGCCAGCGCACTCCAGCCCATATACCTGCTGCAGTCACACTGGCCCCTTGCGCCCTCAGTGCCCAAGTTCACCGTGGGCCCTCCCCCGACTTCTGAGCCCTTGCCTGTGCTGCTTTCTCATTTCCTTCCCCCCAGATATTGGAGTGATTCCTCACCTTTAAGCATTTGCTGAAATGTATCTCTGTGAGACCTGCCCTCCATAAAAATGAATGCAATTTCCTTACCCTAACCCACTTTGCATTTATGATCCCAAAGCACATATCACCACACAGTATAATAAACATCACACCACTGTATGTACCATTCACTGAATGTCTTTCTGCTTTGCTATGAGCTCTGGAGGACAACCCTCTTGGATTCAGTGATGTGTCCTAGGCCCCTAGAGCAAGGTCTAGTGCATTAATGACATTCAATAAATCAGTTGGATTTATCTTAAAAGTATATGATATAAAACTGTTTTTTAAAAAGAAGCCACTCTGTGGAGGGAAAATATGAGCTCAAAATCCTCCTCCATCCATGCAGGCGCCATATGGATAAACTCTGACTCCAAGGAACAATGTTGTTAACAAATGTTAAAAATTATTAATATTTGTTCTCATGTATAAAGCTAGTTTTGCAGTTAACAGGCACTGGAGAATGTCAGGTCAAGGGCCTGGCTTACCGGGCCACAGGTGGCAGGTGCCTAGGTGACACAGATAGTGAGAGGGAGGGAACTAACATTTGTTAAGCAGCTATTTGCTGAGTGATGTCTGTTCCCACTATAACACATAAGTGATATCATGAAACTGTCCTTGGCTTTCCAGCACGTCAGTGCAGGTTTGGCAGTTACTAGGTGCCTGCTTTAATCAGTGCTCTGTATGTCATTAGTTACCCTCTAGGCAGATACTATATCCTCATTTTGGAAGGCTCTAGGCTTCACTTCTGGTACCTTATTTCATCTCATACAGCTCTTGGGTGGTAGAACCAGGATTAAGTAATTCTTGGCAAGTCCTGTCATTCTGGTTTTGAGAAAATATAGGTTAGACCAGCCCTGACCATCCTTTCTCTGGCCACACTAGGATGTGCAAGGAGGAGTATTCTTTCTCCACCTGCCTTCTCTTTCCCCCAGGCTGCAGTTGGCTGACCTGGAGGGGGCTCCTGCCACCGTGTGTTTAGTGCTCTGCCTTTCCCACCCTCCTTACTGGATCATTCTGGAATTCCAGCAATTCATCTTGAATCATAAATCAAGTTCTAAATGATACTGCAGCTTTGTTCTCAGAATCTCCTTTGAATTTGGATTCTTTTGAAGGCCATTCACTCATGAGTAGAATGACAAGTTTGTCAAGTCTCTCTTTTTAAGAAAAATCTAGACATCAGCTGCTGGTTTCCCTCTGTCCCCTCCAAAGACAGAAGTTCAATCCTGTTGCTATCTGACATAGACAGAAAGCATTTATAATTAGTATTTTCACTGCCCTGTCTGTTCACCCACTATTGACTGGGATTTGATTTCCTAGGCATTACCCAAGTGTCAAAAGCCAGCTCTTTACCTACATAGAGATGAAACAACCCAACACAGGACCAGGCCTAGCGCCAGCCCTAGGAGAAAGCATCTCCACACATCTAATGCTTTTCGAGAAGGTCACTGTTCTCTTGGGGACAGGAGAATTTGCTTCCGGGTCACCTTTAAAGGCAATGATGGGCTGTAGACATCAGACAAGTTTCCTTTCTGCGTGCTTTGTATTTCATGTAGAACCAACTGTGATCTTGAGAATCAGATGTCCCTCAGTAACTCCCTCCCGAGGCCTCACATTTAAAGATTCTAGCTCACAGAAGCTTGGGGTTCAATTGTGTGTCAGAGATGACCAGTTCTGTAAGTTTTGCTCCCTTAACAAGACACAAAGCAGTTCCTTGGTTGAACGATGCTGTCTGTGTACTGGAGGCATTCTCCTGGCCTCGACCAGAAAATGCCAGGTGCTTTAGCAGCCAGAGGTTCCTGCAGATGATACTCCACACACCTCTGAGGCTGCTGAACTGGGGGCCAATATCATGAAGTTCTACCTTTGCAGAGAAGCATCTGCCCTCTCAGTGTAAACTGCCTCCTACCCACGATGGCTTTGATGACCTTCGTCTGACTTCAGGTCTGGCCTTAAGGAACATTTCTTTTCACCTCCAATTTCTCCCATCTGGAATGGGGCAGTACAGAGCATGAGAAGGAGGACTGAAATGTTCCCTGTGCCCATCTCCTTCTACCAAGGGTCCTATCCTCTCAGTGACCTTGAACTCTTTTTCAGGTTAGTGACAGGGAGAGCTTACTAAATGGGTTCTAAAGCTCAATAGCAGAACTAAGGATAAAAGATAGAAACAGGCAAAAATAAACAGAATCTCCAGGGCTTAAGCACTGTGCTGCAACCGTGGCCGCCCCCCACGCGCTGGGATTTACCCACAGACCCCTGAGCACTGCACATCTGTCCTACACAGCACAAAGGGTTTTCTCTGGCATCTAGAAATGTCAGCGTCTCTGCACAGTGAGTGTCAAGAGTCAGGACAAGAATTTATGTAGCTCGGCAGACCCCAGCAGAGTATTATGAAGAATCTCCCAGAGAGGCTGTCTGCTGCATCCCCGTGTGTGCTGCTTGTCCCTGCAGGGTGACCATGCCAGTTCCCAAGTGTCCAGGCAGCTTTCCGGCCCTGCGTCCTCCCTGCCCCTCACTGGGGAGTGTCTCTGCAGCCCTCAGTGCATCCTGTTTGTTCAGACTCCTTTGTCTTCCATGGAGCAACTGAGAAAGAGGGTTCCTCTGAGTGCCTTTGCTTTTGTTGTTGAAGTCAGGTCCTGGCCCACCTGATTACACTCAATAGCTGGAAATGGTAAGGATGTCCATGCAGAGAGCTCTTGTTTTAAGCTTTGCATGCCCGGAAGGCAGAGAGCTGGATCTCTCCTCTAGGCTGTTCTAGAGGGAGCAGGATGTTCTGATAGAAAAGCCAACAGTGGGACTATAAGGACGTTCACTTGAAAAGGAGCTGAGGGCAGGTCATCAAAGAGCACCCAAGCTGGACCTCTGGACACAAGAGTGGGGCATCAACTCCTTGCCTGCCCTGTATGCCTCTAGATGGCAGATATTTAGTTCCAGTAACCCTCGGCCCAGGGGGCCAGGAAGGCCATCCAGTCCATCCTGGCTTTTCTGTAGAAGTGTGGCCGCTGAGCCCTTGATAGACTCAAGAGAACAACCACCTACCTCTGCCACAGTGGCAAATTCGGCAGCATTCGAGCCTCTGAGGCTCCTCAACCTCGACACACTGTTCCCTTCTGAAAGAGAGCAGTACACCAGCCCAGTGGCTCCAGAGTCACTGGGGACAGCTCCACAGAGAGGCACGGAGAGTGGCCCCACGTCCCTGCCAAGTGTAAGAAAGACGATGGTCTGGTTAGTCTTCTCTGTACTCCTGTCCCTGTCCTTCCATCTCATTACCCCCCAAGGTAAATCTCAGTCATTACAGGGCATTTCCTAGTTGTTTATATTTTGCTGGTGTTTCCTTTGTGGTGTGGTAGTTGGTTTATCTTTTTATTTTGTATTGCAGAACTGGGGATCGAGCTCAGGGCCTTCCACATGGTAGGCAAGCATCGCACCACTAAACTACATCCCAGCTATTTAACACTGGAACCTCATTGTCTTCATCTATCTTAAGAGGGCTACAAAGATTAAAGGAAATGATCTATGATAAATATTTGGTTTTTATTCTTCTGAAAAGGAAAAAATCAGCAGAAAGAATTGCACTGAATGCAAAGCCCTTCCCAGCAGGGCCCTGACTTGCCTGGATAGCTTCCTGTGTGCAGTGCTGTTCCCCAGACAGGCCACCTGTTTTCATGTCCCTGGGACAATATGGATGTCATCTTAACCCCTGTATTGCTTGTGCTCTGAATTTACCTTCCTTAAACACTGTGCTCAGATGTCCCCACGCTGAAAGACCTTTCCCAGTGTCTCAGCGGTGAGTCATGTGGGCTGCCACGTGATGGTCTCGGTGTTCCTAGCTGGCTTCCTCATTGAGCTGCCAAGGTGGCAGAGGCAGGGACCAGGTCTTTTCCACTGAGTGGTCTAGCTCACTGCCCACAGGAACACTGCAAGCCCATCTTCGGTGTCCGAGTGAATCAGTGCTTGAGTGAATGACAGCTCAGCCACAAGCCTTCAATTAGCAGTCCCATGGGTCTATCTCCATGTCCTTAGTTCTCTACAGAGGCCCAACTCCTCTGCTCTGGGAAGAAAAACTTCTCAAATGAGATTCCCAAATATTTATCATAAATAGGAGAGGGGCCTAACCTTTCCTAAACAACAATTTCCCAAGAAAACCTGGGTTTGTCTGTGTATGGGTCTAGAGCATATTTTTCTAGGTATCTTACCAACTTGTGTGCTTCTTCTTTGTTAGTCTGGTGGAGAACTGTGCGAACCTTTCTTTCCTCTTACCTAGAAAATCCACTTTATGGCCACGGAAAGAAAAGGTTGGGTGGTAACAGTCATCTGGCTGCTCAGGTGTTCTCACTCACACCCCTCGTTCCTCACTCAGACGATCGCTGGCTGTTGTGTGGACCCAGGCTTGGTGCTAGAATTTGAGGGGATGTGTCTCAGAAGGGGATCATGGACAAGTGCAAGAGGAATCTCAGTAAATATTCTGAATGTGGCACTGATTATGGACCCACAGGTCTGCCCAGAAAGGAATTGTTGGTTGGGACCCAGAGCAGGGGTTTGGGAGTGTGCACAGAACACATCAGTACATACAGGTTTCTATTATCATTCTCTTTCCCTCTTTAAACATTTTTAATTGTTCTAAAATTCACATGAGATTAGCCATTTTAAAATAAACAATTCAAGGGCAATCAGTACATTCACAGTGTTGTGCAACTATCACCTCTAATTCTAAAATGGTTTCATCTCCCTAAAATGAAACCTTCTACCCCTTAGGCATTCCTCCTGTTCCCTTTCCTCCCAGCTCCTAGATACCACCAGTCTGTTTCGTCTGTATGGATTTACCTGTTCTGGATATTTCATAGAAGCGGAACCATATACAGTAATATATGACATTTTGTGTCTGGTTTACTTCACTGACGAGGCTCACGCACCTCCCTTCCTTCCCCTTTGTGGCTGAATAATGTTTCATTGCAAGAAATGTCCTGTGCCACATTCTATTTGTCCACTCATCATCCATGAGCAACACGTAGGGGTTACTGTGTTTCTACCTCTGCTCCTTATGGATAAGGCTGCTATGGATTTGTGTGGACATATGTTTATTTGAGTAACTGTTTTCAGTTCTTTCTGTGTATAGCTTGGTGTGGGTTTATCAGGCCATGAGGTCATTCTGTTTTTTCACTTTTTGAGGAGCTGTCATAAGATCTTCCACGGTGACCAAACCATTTTACATCACCACCAAGGTTCTAGCACAAGTCAGATTTTATCCTTCCTGTAGCAACCTTCTCATGTCACTGAGACATTTAGTGTGACAGTCTTCTAAAGAGCTGGCTTCCAAGCACACAGAACCACCCCTGATCTGTGTGTGGGGTCAAATTTTGCAAACACATGACAGCAACAAGTTGAAGGATAATTTAGCAAAGTAATAGACTTGGCCCACATCCTTGCAAATTATACTTAGCTAAGACATGGGAAACCATTATCCACCATTACTCTCCACTACTACCAAGTTTGCAGGACTGTAGGGCCATAGTGACTGTCCCAACCTTGCTCGGGTTCTTGTGAGCACAGATGATTCTGTGAGTTCATGACCTAGTATTCAGAGCTACCAATCGTGTGAGAACTAAATTCTACACATATAACTTGTCAACTTTGCAATTCAGAAATAGTACAGACACCTTCAAAAAGAAAGTACAGGGGCCAAGGAGTTAGCGCAGTGGTTCCAGCGCCTGTCTTGCAAGTGCAAGGACCTGGGTTCGATCCCTGGTTAACCACATACCATACTGGGCATGGAGACTCACACCCAGCAGCAACCAGTACCCCATACCACAGTGCCGGGTGTGGTGGCTCACACCTGTAATCCCAGCACTCGGGAGGCAGAGGCAGGAGGATTGCTGTGATGTGAGTTTGAGGCTGAGCTCAGGGCCAGCCTGAACTACAAAACGAGACCCTGTCTCAAAAAACCTAAAAAAGAAAGAAAGAAAGAAAGCTACAGATACAGTTATTGATAGGACCTATTGAGGACAAAAAGCAAGGTCATTACCTAGCTCACTGAATCAGCTCCATCAGAGAGGAGGGCTTGAAGCTGATTTCTTTCTGGAAACTACCTGAATGGAAGGAGCTGAGACCTATGTTAAATTTACAGTATTATTTGACTAGAAGAGTAAAAATACTATTGCACTGTAGTCTTCCTGCCTTCGTAGTCTGGTAGCTGAAGAATCAGCAACTGGAGAGGAGCCCTTCCAACCCCGGACCTGGGATCCTTTGGAGAAGTTCTTTCTCGTAGGAATGGATCCTTACGGTCGAGTAAGGGGCTGAAGAAGCATACAGACAGAGGAGTCAGGACACAAGCCTGGAGGGGTCTTTGAGAAAAGATAGGACTTGAGTCCTTGGATACTGTGTATATGGACTTGGGAAGATGGCAAGGAGAGAAGGTGAAGGATTTGAGCACTAAGAGGATCAGTGCTTCCTGGGGACTCTGCAAGAAAGTGACTCAGCACACAGCAGATCTTCATCGTCCACTTGAGGCCCACCAGGCAAGGCAGGGTCTGAAGTCTCATCTGCTGACAAGCAGGAGGCCCAGAGACTCTGCACTATTCGAAACTCACCATGGAATACAAGGGTGCTGTATCTCACACATTGGGAAAAACTTCACTCTACCAGTAAATAATGAATGGAAAGCTAGATTTCCTTGGAAAGGCAGGGAATCTTGGGGCCAAGTAGACAACTAGTGATGATGTCAGGAAGGAGAGTGACCCTTTTCCATATCCACAGGGGAGAGCATCTATTGTGACTTTTTAGTCAAACCCCAATGGCGACATTTGACAGGTTACTGATATAATAGGTTGAATATTGATCTTCCCAAAAGATATGTCCACATTGTATGCCCCAGAACTTATAAATATGAATTTCTCTACATAAAGCATCTTAGCAAATATAATGAGGCTAAGGATCATGAGAAGAGACCATCCAGGATAGGGTCCACTTGTCTCCTCTCAAGATAAGTGTCCTTATAAGAGAGCCCCATAGGACACACAGAGAAGAGGAAGCGCTGTACCACGGAAGAGAGGCCGGAGTTGTGTAGGCCTCAGTCGAGCACCGAGGCTGGAAAAGATGAGGAAGGAAGGAGCCCCTGGTCCTCCATAGGGAATGCAGCCTTTCAGAGTTTTTCCCTTTGGACTTCTGGTCTCTAGAACTGGGAAAGAATAGATCCCCCTTGTGTCAAGCCATCCAGTCTGTGGCAGTTGGTCACTGCAGCCCTGGGACACTAACCCAACAGGACCGTGCTGATAGATGCTGTGACTGGAGACACAGAGTCTGCCTGTTTAGACGAAAACAGCACTGTCCTTAGATTTGCTGCTGGTGTCCAAAGTGGAATTTTAAAAACTTTGTGCCACCAGATTTATTTCCTCTTGTGCTCCTTGTACATTTATTCCTCATGACAGACAGGGGGGATCATGGCTCCCCCAAGCATGCTACTCAGGATTTATGCTAATCAGGGTTTATTATACCCCCACTGTTTTTCAGGCACTAACACTAATGATCACACACTGTGGAATTTTTACCACAGAGAATATCTCATTTAATCCTCAGAATAATCCCACACAGTTGACATTCTCACCCCATGTTATAGATGAGGGAATAACCTCTGAAGGTCATATAAACTGTTCAGTCACTTGGAAAACACAAGTAGAGCCAAACCTTGAACCCAGGTTTGCCGTGTTCAATCCATAGCATTACAAAAGGCTCTAGCCCTAGAAGGAGATTTGGTCTGACATCCCACGGCGCTCAGCTGCCTGGTGAGGAAGGACTTGCTTTCTGAACATTAGCAGCACTGCCCTTAGAGATTCTCTTTGGCCTTGAGGTGTTGAGCAATGAATTGATTAGGATTAAGGATGTTGAAATGACCCAGTTATACTGCTAACAGAAGAAGGATGGCAAAATCCCTGCATGCATGAGGATATGATGTCAGACGTGGAACCATTCGAGCTCCTCTGAGTCCCTAGAGTGCTCAGGTTCTTTTTCCTCTACCCCCAGCCATGTGGGTAGACGAGATGACTCCCCAGCCCGACAATCTCTCTTGTGGGAGAAGCTGGCACATCCACTGCTGTGTCTGTCCCAGGTTCTATACACACAGAGGACGTAACTTAACATAGCTCTTTCCCCTAGCTGGAAGGAAAAAAGAATACTGAGGAGAAAGGTTCCACAAAGTCAACTGACTTTTTTGGAGTCCTGTATTTGTGAGGCTGGACTCAGATGGACTCGTGCGCTCAGGGGTCCCTGTGCTTTCCAGAATCACTTTCCTAGAACCTGGACTGATCTCCCTCTTGTCACGGTTGGAGGTAGGGTGTGACCAGTGCAGCAGCTGCCCCTGCTATCCCGCTATTCTGTGTGGGAGGGAGTGGAGATTCAGGGAGATGACCCTGGGGCCTGCCAGATTTCCTTCCTTGTGGACCTCTGTGCAAGATGAAGTCAGGCCAGGCGCTGCCCCAGGACAAGCACAGAACAAATCCGCCTCTGGCCTCCTCCTGGGCTCATTGTTCTACCACAGTTGTTTTGAGTGCGATCAAAAGGAAGGAAGAGCTCTGCGCTATCAGGCTGAGGAAGAAGGATGCTCTCCTGACCACTCCTGTTGCCCTTGGCCACTTCATTTTAAATGTGAGGAAACCAGAGGGCAGCGCGCAGCCCGACCCCATCCACACAGCCAGCCCAGCTGAAGCCACACAGAACGAGTGAGGCAGCAACTGCTCTCTAACCTGGTGACGGTACTGTGGTGGTCCAGCCCCGGCACTTTTCCCCTGTGTAGGCCAGAGCACAGGTTCAAGGACAGTTTGGGTCAGGAGCCAGAAATAGGCCCTGGAATGGCCAGTTCCCCATTGTTTATTCCTTGGGCAGGGAACTGAGGCTGTAAGTCCACAGTGCTGGAAATAATAGGCCAGAAAAAGAACTTCCCAAGTTTGACTGGCTTTATGCCCACTTCTTAAGATAGTAGACAGCTGAGGTTCTTGGGAAATGTGGGCAACTTTAGGACTTTCAGCCTTTTCTGTGCTGGGCCCAGACTCTAGCCAGACTATGGTGGATAGAGTGGCACATCAGCCTTATGACTGGGCTCCTGAGAGGCGCCAAAGCAGAGAGGGTCAGCTTCTGTCCTTGTGCACTTCAAGGGTACGGACGGTGGTCCCGAGTGTGCCTCCGGCTGACTCAGGCTCCATGGTCCGCACCTCTCATGGCATCTGCCCTGCCCTGGGCAGACACATCTGCCAGGTGCTGGTACCTCAACCCAGTCACCTTTGTTTGGGCTGAAAGGCCACGTGTGAGCCCGCCAAAGCCTCAATGGGAGAGGGCGTCAGTGTGCTTCCCCAACCAGAAAGGTGGTTTTAGTTTGGCCTAGCAGCCCAACCACACAAGCAAAAGCCTGTGAATTGAAAGATGGGGCTGCTGGAAGTCACACGACAGCAAAATGGGAACCATTATCAGACTTGTCCCGGCCCAGAGGAGGCAGAGTCTTTGAAGCCACAGACAGGCTGAACACAACTTTCCACCTGAGAGGCGCTGGAGATGGGAGGTCAGGCTACAAGCAGCCCCCACAAAAACTGATCAAAGCCTGCTGCAGAAAGGAGGGGGCCTGCAGCTGCAGGCCGGCTGCCCCCACGGGGCCGCCCAGGACTTTCTGAAGGCAACTGGGCTGTCTTTGCAGGGACCTGTGGGAAAACCCAACACAAATGCACTGTGCCGCTGAGCCCGGAGCTCCGCTGGGAGAGGGAAAAATAAACCCCTGAGTGGTCCTGAAAAGAAAAGGGAGGGAAGCAAAGCATACAAGAAATGCAAAGACCACCCACCTGATGTGCGCCTACCTTTCAGGAACAAATAGCTCCTGGCTTCCAGGACATACTTCTGAAAGAGCAAAGGGGCTGGACACGCCGCCACAAAGCTCGGTGCACTAGGGGATTTGTGCGAAGCCCAGGCCCCTCGGAAGCAGGGGAAGCTTAATTTAAAGTGGTGCCTATTCAGGGGCTTCTCTGCATCTGCTCCCTTCCCTGGGAACCTGAAGGAGGGAGGAATGGGCTGTGTCTCAGACTGGACGGTTGTGTCTGCCAGGGCACATCCCAGGGGCGTCTTCCCGGCTGGCCCAAGGCAGCGAAGGCAGCTGCGAGCAGACTTTCTGCTGGATGGGTAGCTGGGCCCCGCCAGACAGTGCTGCGATCAGCCCCTGTCCGCCGAGCCTGGCCTCGCCCCTCCTCCTGCCCAAAGCCCCATTTGGAGGACTGGCTGCTCACGGAGCCTGCAGTTTGATCTTTTCTGAAGTGGGTACAACAAAGCTAGGCCACTTCCCCTCTATTCTGTCCTTCTCACAAGAAGGGGAGAGCCTTTTGTTCTCGGGAATGGGCTTAGAGGGAGGGGAGGGGCCTAATAATGTGGAGCCCTTGGAAGACTGGCGGAGGCAAAAAATGGCTTTGGTGAGGAGCACTTGGGGAAACTGAGGTGAGGAATTTCCAAAGTACAGATTTAACCACTGGCATTCCTTCCAGAGGGGTGGAGGGCCCCAGGAGGGAAGCAGAGCCATGGCAGAGGCCTCCCCTTGCTGTCTGCAGAGGCCACATCCTAAAGGACGGAGGCAGCCGGGCTGACTGAAGCCGGGCTGACTGAGCTCTAGCACCGCCCCGTACTTGTAGATCTTTGTCTTGCTTGGCCCTGAGACGGACGGGGTTATCTCCATTTTACAGGTGACAGAACAGACAGGGGACCAGGCTCTCCACACGGAGCTGTCAAGCTGGACTCAGCCCTCAGGCTGCCTGGCTCTGACGTTCACAGCCCTCCCTGCTCATCCCGGCCCCACCCGCCTCTCAGGGCTACACAGATGTCATTAGATGTTCCCTAAATATTTATTAGGTGGTACTGAACTGAGCAGCCGAACACACGCAGATCCTCTGAGGGTCCAGGTTACGGAAAGAAATTCTCTGAGACAGCAAATAAAATGATGCTCTGAGGTACAAGGAGACCCCTTTTGAAATGAATACCTAATAAAGTTTATATAGACCCCCCAAAAGAAACACAGAAGGATCCTGGAGCTACATAAAAAGCAGGGTAGGTAGATAATAAAGCTGCACCACGTTGTCTTTCATCCGGGAAGCATCACAGGCAGTAATTAGATCTCTGCTCGGCACATGTGAACTGCACCCCTTGTTCTAAGCATAGGCACATTCCAGCACAAAAAGTTTTAGCTCTTCTCCTCGAGGTAAGCAGGTACAGAGCTGGGCTGAGAGCACAGCCCAGCCCCGCAGCCCTGCACTGGATGCTACCCCCAACTATCGCTCCAGACTCAGCCAAGGGAACCAAGGGTTTCACTGGGAGTTCTGCGGGCAAGTTTGCTAGAAAGCCTTAGAAATGAAGCTGGACAGAACTGAGGAATTAGGCCTCATGTTTGACCTTCACACAGCATAGATACCCCTTTGCCCACCCCGGTGCATATTCTTAATTTAGGCATGTGGTCATCTGTGTACCTTGGGGAGTTCAGTCAGAGTCACCAGGGAACTGAACCCTGGGCTGAGTTTGTCTCTGGGTAAAGCCACGGCAGACAGTAAGCACCTCTGTCAACAGAAGCTGGAGAGGGGTGTCTACACTGGTGTCCATCCCCAAGGGTGGAGAAGAAGCCCTGCTGGGGATGACAGACTGTGCTGGCATGTGGAGGCCAAGACTGTGGTGACAGGAAAGGGAATGACACTGCAAAGCAATCGTCCTTTTTTGCTGATTCATTTCCAATCATGTCTTTTCCTAGCAAATAGATAGATATAGATAGATAGATAGATGATGGACAGATAGATGATAAATAGATAGATATTTTAGTGGCCTTCTGCAAAGAGCACTGTTGTTGTCCTCAGTGTTGGGGTGGTACACATCTAAGGATCAGGTTCGGAGGCCTGGACCAGGTGGGTGAACGCACAGAGTCACCACGCAGACTCCAGTGAGCGTTTGGAGAACTGTTCCGCCTTTAATGCCAAACACAGTCACTACATAGTAAATGGTAGAGGGTGTAAACATACGAGTGGGGTCAGTTACGGATTGGTTGAAGCATGCACAGAGGCAGGTGGTTGTAGATTCATTGAAGAAGGAGTCCTGCTTTTGGCTGAGGTGGAGTCACCGTGAGGAGGGATCACAGTGAGTGAGCCTGGCTGAAAGCCTGGCTTTTACCTACAGAGCAGCAGACACAGATTCTCTCACTAAACAGTAGAGTCCATTTGTGGCCTGGCTCCTCTGGGACGCTAGTCTTCTTGCTCTTCTCTTGATTTTTCTTTTTCATTTTTTTTATAAATAAGAACTTTATTTTTTTACCCATAAAGGTTGATGAAAAACCATTGGTTTCCTATTAAAGAATACTCAACATTTCAACTTAAAAGAATATTGTCTAAATTTACTCATTAAATACTATTTACATTTTCTAAAACAACTTGAAAACATCCAGTATGCTATATCTCAGTACGAAGGATTCAAGACCAAGAATACAGGCTACTTGCATCAAGACAGACTATAAATTATTAGAGTCGTCATCATCATCATTATCACCATCATCTTCACGCTTTCTTTTCAATGCATTTTGATGGATCACTGGCAGGATCTTGTGATGATACTGTGTTAGTGGTAATAACAATGTTTTGGGGCCCAATCAATGATGGACTGAGCAGAATATTTTGAATTGCTGAAGTTTTGCAGGAATGGAAGCTTTGGCAGCAGGAAGGCTGCATCTGCACCGCACACCTCTGCCCCGGCGGGACACCAGCTTCCCTTGGGCTGAGACAGACATGCCTGTGGGGTTGATGTGACTCTCGGGCGGTACTTCGTCTACTAGTAATGGATCCAGCACTCAGCCGCGGAACCATCATTCTTCCCACAGAAGCAAGTCTTTTTTTTGTAAAAAAGTATCAGCCAGGTGGTCGTCTAGGACCTGAATATGGCTTGATCAGTGGCAAGGGGGTTTGCTTTCTTTGTCTGGCAACATCTAATAAAAATTCTTTCGAGGAGGAGAGGTAAAAGACTGGCAGCTGGGCTGGGTCACCACTCGCATGTCATGTCATCTGCATCAACAGTGGCTTTCTTGGCACAGCTTGAATAAATTTCAGCAGCATCTAGAGTTGTGGTTGCCTCTCAGGAGTCAAACTCCAGCACCTGACTCACAGCGCGCAGCTCCTGTTCTTAATCCTGCCCCCTTCGGGTCTGCGCCCTTGTGCATGCCTCAGCCTGCTCTCCTGAGAAGCCATCTTGCCGGACTTCATGACACCTGCCACTCAGACCTCTCGGGCCACAGCACCCACTTTAAGGTACCTCAGTCCTGATCTGGATCCAAGACCTTTCCAGGTGTGGTTTTTCCAGCTCTTGGTATAGCGGTGACCAGGACAGTCAGGAGCAGCGTAGACCCTGACTGGGCGGCCGGACGTGTCAGTTTGCTCTCCCACTTCTCTTCATTTCTGTGCAGTGATCTCCCCGTGTGTGAGCCACAGCCCCATGGGAGGCCGGGGGATTTCAGTGTGGGGTCATAACTCTAGGCTACACCCAGTATGAGCACCGCCTGAATCAACAGTATGGAACATTTAAGCTGATTTGAAAGACTGGTCAGATTTTGGGCAGCTCATTGTCATTGTGTGTTTTCTCGTGTACTGAAGTTCAGTTGCGATTCTGAGAAAGGAACCAGGTTGTGGAAGTTTTCAAACTGGTGTCCAAGGGACCCCTCGTAGATTCCCTGAAGTATAGATGGGGAAAGGATCAGAACAGAGCAGGAGCGGATGGGATCCCTAGGCGCGCGCACACGCGTAGACACACACACACGCGCACACGCACACACTTCCATTCACACGTACCACATACTTTCCCCCTAATCACAGAAATTCTGCTTTTACCAATTTTGTGCACTGCAATTTTATTGGAAAAGAACTCTGCTGTGGAGGAGAGTGGGGTGGACTTCACAAGCACAGGCTCTGGACAAAGTACCTGCCCTTCTGGCCCAGCCCTCGCCACAGCTCAGAGGGGCTCGGAGGGGAGCTGTCAGCACCGTGACTTAGCTGAGCTGTGCGAGTCGATGCAACACGAAGCATCACCAAGAACTTAGATACATTAAGTATCTGACTTTGTAAGTAAAAGAGTGTGTGTCCCTCAGGCAGTCTGTCAGTGCGGCGACAGTGCCCGCTGGGCCTATGTCCTGCTGAGACAGTCACCAGAACCTTGTGGTGGCTGAGAGCGCTTTGGGGGCATGAGGGCCACATGCTTGGGGGATCAGAGGTCATTGGGGGCCTGCTTTTGTCTCCTCAGTTTCTACCCAGATTTCTTGGCCAGTATGGCTGGTACCTGCCTCAGACTTTTTGTGTGTCCAGCGGCCTGGGCTGGGAATAATTGGAGGATAAGAGATGACGAAGCAGGACCTCAACCCAGACTTCCAGAAATCCTTTGGTGAGCTTCTGTCCTTCCAATGTAGTTTCAGACAAGGAAAAAAACAAAGAAGTCCTCCAGAGAGTCTAGAAGAGCCCTCACTAGTGAATGAAACCCCAGGCAGGAGATCAAAAGGGAAGCTTTTGTTCCTGCATTTCACCTTGCCCTCCATATGCAATTTTAAAAAGTTACCTTCCCAGCCCTCAGGCTGGGGGAAAATGCTACAGAATGGGATGACAAGCCTCTGATGTTACCCCAACACCTCACAGAGGTGAGTTAAAACAATGGCCACCAGACCAGGCCTGTCCTGGATCCAGCTAGAATGTGGATATATGTGCGTACGCGCGCGCACATGCGAACACAGACACCTGTGGCTCCTGTGTTCCTGTGTGGTCGAGGTGTGTGAGGCAGGAAGAGTCTTTAAGTCTGCAAGGGAGAAGGGTGCACTTGCTGGCCCAGGTACTTGGTTTATGTGTGGCGAGAGCGTGAGTCTGGGTAAAGGCCGATCTCTCGGTGACTGGGTGTTGGGAACACCCCGGACGTCTGGCTTTGGGTGTGTGTACATGGAGGAAGCTAGAGGAAAGTTTTAAGAGTCTGTGGAAATTCTCAGATAGAAAAGAATCTGGCAGCTCTGCATACCACAGGCTGGTACACATTCAGCACTTTTGAAGTTCATTTCCTGTGCTAGCTACAACTCTTGTTTATACAGGACACAAAATGTGACTGAGTGCAGGCATTCCGGGTCTTGGGTGTGAGCTGAGGGAGTGGGCCGTGAGGGGCTGGGAGAGCCGGCGGAGGGAGATTCCTCTCCTATTTCTTTTGGAAGATAGGTAAAATCAATTTTCAGTGTTAAGCCACAGCCTCACTCATTTGGGAAAAGACAGTAAAGCTTTCATTTTTAAATTGTGTCCTTCATTGTTCTAGAGCCATTTTTGTAGCCTGTTAGTTCCTACATTGGCACGTTGAGCTCTCTTGTGTGTGTGTTTGTGTCTTCAGACTTACCTGGCTGGCTTGACTTTGAGCTCTGGTTTGTCAGCACGACCCCAGGAAGTGTTTATGAGCATTTTCACTCTAACTTCTTCAGGCTGCACTTTGTTTGGTAACGAGGAAGGATAAGGTTTGACTCCAACTCCTGGTTCTTTGTGTGAGACTCCAGATTGCACTGGGTCCCCAGCCCCCACACACGAAGAGTTGGGTCAGATGACACCAATGCAGCTGCACAAGCAGGCCTTTCAGAACAGCAGGTTATGAGGAGAAACTGCCCTCTGCACACAGACTCCTGGGCATGGGACCGTCTCCATGTCTATCTACCAGTGTGTTCATCCCTGCAGCGCCCAGCTCACCACAGGCGCTCAGTGACCACTCATTAGCTGTGCTGTGTGGTATTCCACTCGAGAGTCTTGGTGCCAGTAGCAGAGGTACACAGTGC
Organism: Petromus typicus; assembly: GCA_004026965.1. Lineage (NCBI taxonomy): Eukaryota > Metazoa > Chordata > Mammalia > Rodentia > Petromuridae > Petromus > Petromus typicus. The sequence continues at coordinate 66,428 of PVIR01001167.1, read as the reverse complement.
TGGCATCACTTCTCAGAATGGCTCAGGACCTCCTTACACCAGGGTCCTGCCTGTCTACCCCGTCCTGATGCCTCTGTTTTTCCTCTTGTCTAAATTCACAAATCTCCTAGTTGTTGGGCTGCATGGAACAGAGAACCAGAACCAGTCAGGAAGTGAAGTCTAGACCAAGAGGGCTTTGAAGATTATCCTGCAAACTTGGTACTGTCAGTGGCAGAGAATCCGGGGAAGCACCAGAGGCTCCCTGGCAGGCAGAGGTGAGCTGATCTCTCGTGGCTTCAAGGCCTAAGCTGTCTGGGTGAAGACCGTTTCTGAGTGCAGCGTCCCCAGAGGGTGTCAGGGGGACCCAGAGACACTGACCAGCCTGTTTCCCAGGCTGCTCCCTGATCCATCATAAGGGTCTGAGTAACAGTGCTCCTGCTCAGTCGGAGCTTGTTACTCAAAGACAGTTGACTCTCTACTTACTGAACAATAGCAGGACCCTACAGACTGGGACTCATAACTCCTCCGTGAATTCTGGAGCTCTTGGAGCTGCTGCCTGAAGTTTGAAAACAAGCTTGCCAAAGGGAGAGCAATGAGAATAGTCAGCAAAGTCCCGGCCATTGGCCTTTCAGGAACTTCAGCTCCTGCCCACTAAGGGTCCTGGCACAGAGCTGACAGCCTGCACGAGCTGGGGACCACTCTGTTCACCCGTGATTCTGACCACTTTCTGGGTGCTTCAGACTGCCATACCTTCATCCTGGGGAAACATCTTGTCTAGGCTGGTCGGGTCTCCACCAGGAGGCCAGGCTCTAACCTGCAGGAAACAAGGGGGTGGGAAAGTCTTGCGCTTGTCCCTAGAGATCCAAGGAAGGCGCTTTCCCAGTGTCATCCATTCACCTGCCAAGACTAGTCCCTGAAAGGGTGCCGATTCTCTGTCTCCTCTACTTGTCCCTAAGAGATCCCAAGAGTTATGGAGTCCCTGAGTGCCTTGGAGCAGTGCCGATGACACCTCCAGCGAGTAGCATTTGTATGGAAGGCTTGTCGCTCAGAAGGGCAAGGTTCAACTGTTTTGTCTTCACTAGTCACTCACGAGTGTCCCCATCATGTTCCTGTCACAGCCATTTCCTCCCTTCCCTGTCTTAGCCCAGCCTCTCTTGGAGCCCCTGAAGGCCAGGAGCTGCCTTGGAGTCATGCTAGGGGAGTAGGGCTGCCGCCTGGGGTCCCAACCGCAGGCCTGGGTGAGAACACCCGACACTCACTAGCTGTTGGTCTTTGCGGAAAGGTGATTTCAAGACTGAGTACAGTTTGGTCTGACTCACTTGCCTACTCCCTGATCCTCAGCATTACTCCCTTTACTTTAAAAATGGAGAGAGTATCCAACTCCCCTCTACACTGTAAAACCACAGGTGAAAGAACTGTGAAATGGCACACACATAGGGAGTAGTGTTGTGGTAAAGTGCCCCAGCTCCTCCTGGTCTCATCCGATGACTGTTCTGTGACTCGGAGGCCTGGCTCCTCCTAACTGCACTGCTTCCCAGTGAGCTTCAGAGTGGCACTGCATTTCAGGGACTGCGTAGAGAGGCAGGTAGTAAAAATGTTCACCTTTGCAGGCGCAGAGTCTCCACCACTACTATAAAGTGGCCACTATAAGACATGAATAAGTGGTCACTGCTGTGTTCTAATAAAGTTTTAGTTACAGAAATCAAGGTTGTGTTGACCATAGTTCACTGACCCCTGATTTACTATTGGTAGGTGCCCCTAAAGACCTGGGATATTAAACTGCTGGAGACAGTTGAACAGAGGCCTTCCCTCGTCCAGATTCTTGATTCGGACTCTGTTTACACAGGCCGAGGTCTGTGTTCCTGCCATGAGGTCATGGCAGCAAGACCCTCGCCCCTTCACTCCCTCCCCCAGCTTTGAGAAATCACAGACCTATTCAATCCAGCTGCTTAATGGAGAGCAGAGTTTTTTGTGTCTTCCAGGATCTGTTCCCTTCTCCCTCCCCACACGGGGCCTTTCCCCTCCATCCCAACTTTGTGGGACTCACAATTTGTAATCCCTTTAAAACCAAAGATGCGAGGTCTCTGATTTGTGTAGTTCAAAATCAGCTGCAACCTATTAATGGCCCAGAGAGCCCCAAGACAGATTTTAGGAAACAAAAATACTGGACCAAATTAGACCGAACTGGCCTCTGTCTCCAGGGGAGGGAGATGGTGGAGGAGGCTAGAGTTAAAGGAGTGGCCGTGTGGATTCAATTAATCTGGTTCTCTCCCTGGAGTGAATTCACAAAGCACATGCAGCACCCTATTGGCAGCCAGCCTCAACAGCCCTGCTCTCCCTGGGAGAAGCAGTGTCTTTGGGGGGACAGGGGCTGGGACGGGTTGTGTATATATAATTAACAGGTTTGAAAATGGTTGTTTTGGAAAAGAGAATTTCAGTGGTGTGTTAAAGTCCATTCAACAGCCACCAGCTGGTGTCCCAAGGCCTTCGCCATGGTCCTTGCCACGTAAAAGACTTGAGAGAAGGCTGAATTCCCAGGGTCTCACTGGAGAATGCAGGGGCTTTCCCCATGGGCTTTATGAGGCCAGTGGTTGCCATGATTTTCATTATGTTGTTTGGTTACTGGGATCATAAAAATGTTTTCCTCTTCCTAGAATACCGAGGTTCGCTATAAAGAAAGCCCTGCTTATAGAAGTTGCATAACATACAAGTGAAGCCAGGGCCCTGTCATGGGAAACAGATTGGCTCTGGCTCTGGCCTGGGGAACAGTGAGGTGAGAAGAGGCGACACCAGTTCTGACAGGAGCTGAGGAAACTGAGGCACAGGGGGAGTTCCAGCTAAAGCCAGACCGGACTGTTCCGATGGCCCTCCCTGACAGGTGTTCTTTCCCTTCCTGGTGACTCGAAGCTGTGAAAGGAGATGGGAAAGGGCTTTGGGATCTTGCTAAGAGCAAAGGGAGATGGTTAAAGTCAGAGCCACTTAAAGACAAAACAACTCTAGCATTGTGGATCTAAAAGGGCTCTCCTCTGAGCCTGGACGGCCGCACCAGGGCTCTGAGGGGAGAAGGTGTCTGGAGCCCCCATGTAGCACCCAGAGTCTGAGCTGGGGAAAAGAAAGAACTGGATACCAAGCTCCATGAGCCAGAGATGATTTCTGACTGCTCTGAATCTGAAACCTGGTCAGATTCCCAGAATCACTATAGGGGGTGACAAGAACTTTGGTTAAGCTTGTGTTATTTGATAAGTGCAACATTATACTGGCTTTACCACATATTTTGATGATGGCTACCTTCCAGGACCTTCTGTCATGGAAAACATAAAAAGTATTGTTGCAGCTAAGTAACTTTTGGTTCTTAAAAAACAGAAAAGCTTCAAAGAAATAGGCCCTGCACTCAGTGGGACACTTGTTAGACACCACTACAAAGCCTTGAAGCATGTTCAAAGAATTAGAGGATGCTAGAGCTGGGAGAGAAATTGAAGCCCATCTAGGCAAGGGTTTCATTGTACAGACAGGGAAACTGAGGCCTCAGGGCATGTCCAAAGCATAAGGGGTCTAGCCCATTGTTCCTGACTCAGCACAGGGTTGGTCAACTAACTCATGTTATACCAGACCATTGTTCCCTTTTTGGTTTGATATGCTCATTTATTCATTCAATATTTATTGATCACCTCCCACGTGTTAAACATTTCTAGGTGCTGCTGATTTTGTCTCTTTGAAATAAGGAGATACTTTTCTATGAAACACATTAAAAAAGAAAAGAAAATTTCCTGCCCAAATCCAGATTTTAGGAAAACCAGGTTACTTTGTGACTTCAGGGCACTGCGAAAAACACCTGGCCTTCTGAGTGTGTCTTTCAGATGGGTACAAAATATCACGGGAGTATACAGGTGGAAGCCACCTGAGCTACCTCTGCTAGCAGCCACCTCTGCTCCCAGCAGCTTCCCAGACAGTGGAGCCCGAGGACTCTAGGAATGGAAACCAAAGGGAACTGTCTGGACCCAAGTTGGAGTGTGTGTCCGTGGGACGCCAGGCAAGCTGAGGTGTGCGGATCGCACAGGGCCTCCGTCTGTTTCCCATCATTCTCCTCCTACAGTTTGCCTGTCAGGCCTTTACTCTTGTTTAGCTCTGGATGAATAATTCCTTGATTATAAATCAGAGAACTTGGCATTATGTTTTGGATTATCTGTGATATTTAACTTTCCCAGGGCAGAAGAAATTAAAGCAGCAAATCTCCTAGTTTCTCATGATTCTGCATCCAAATCAGGAAAGTACTGATCTGTGCAGAGTGAGCCAAGTCTGAGCCTGCTCTGCCCCCACCGCTCACTCCAGGCAATCAGTTGTGTGTGAATCCATCCGTCCATCCAACAAATACCCAGACAGCACCTACATGATAGACTTTAATTGAGACACAAGAGATACAGAATAAAAAAGTGTTTCTCCTTAGTCTGTTGATATCTTAGTGGTAATGAGAGTAAGAAAAAAAAATCAAAGAAGCATATGCAGGAAAATCTGGTATTCTCACTGGATCTGTCCCAGGACTTCCACAAATACAAAGGTCACAGATGCTCAAGTCCTTAGACAGCAGGGTATAATATCTGCCTTTAACATATTTCATCCTCCTACTATTTTACATCTTCTCCAAATTACTTGTAATACCTACTATAACTACAATAGCTCATAAGTAGCTGTTATACTATATTGAAAAGGGAATAATGACAAAGAAAGTAGTCTATACCTGTTCAGTACAGATGTGTAAATGTTTTTCCGAATATTTTCAACCCAAGCTTAGTTGAGTATACAGATACGGAATTTGCAGATACAGGGCACTGACTACACACGTGACTGAGGAAAGCAGAGCACAGCAAGAGATGGCAGTGTGAGTCCAGCACGCGTGACACTTGAGCAGAGCCCAGGTAGAGAGAGCACAAGCCCTGGCCCGTCCACGAGGAACGTTTCAGGAGGAAGGAGTTAGCAGGTGCAAACCTGGGACACGGACAGTGTGACATGTCTGGTGACACCAAGCCAGCCAGACGTGGGACCAGGTGAACAACGGCAAGGACGGTGCCACTTAGATCGGTGGGCAAGGACAAGCCACGGAGGTGGTGACCGAGGATGTTGCGCTAAGCAGCAGGGGACGTCTTTGGCAGCTGTGCAGTAGTGGACTGATGCAGCGGAACTGCACATTCAGAGGCTGCACAGAGGGAGCCATCCACAGGCTCAGACTCAGACGCACAGCACAGCTCACTGCCTTGTGCGAAGTGGGTGGAAATGCATGTTTCGACAGGGTGAGGCTGGCCTAGAAGCTCACCGTGTCTCTATTAGTCTTAAGCCCAGAAAAGAGAAAACACTGTTTTTTAAATAGCAGGTGGGAACTGGTGAGTCAGAATCCTCAACCAGCTGAACTGTGAAAGGCTCTGAGAATGTGCTGGTGCGGAGTCTCGAGCCCCCGGCGGCTTGTCTGGGGCTCACCAGGGAGTTTCTAGAGGCCTCCAGACACACTAGGAAGAGGCAGGCTCAAACACAGAACCCACCCCGCCTCCTGGGGTTCGGCTGCACTTCTGGCTGACTGTATAATGTCCAGGCCCTTTCACTTTGCGAAATGCAGGCTCTCAGCAGAGGACACAGGAAGGGGGAAGGGACTTTTGGTTCCATCAGCACTTTTGGTTCCATCAGTCCCAAGATACTGTCTCCACCTTGTCACCTCTGCTGTCCAATATAGTAGCCGCTAGACATTCACGACTACATTTGAATCAGTTAAGAAGCAATAAAATTAAATTTGCCATTTCTCAGTTTCATAGTCTTTGCTATGTTTCAGGTCACTCGTTAGCCATGTTCAGGTGGGGCTGCCATGTTATAGGACAGTGCAGATATAGAGCATTTCCATCGTGGCCGGAAGTTCTGTGGGCAGTTTTACTTCTTTAAAAAGGAAAATATCAAGGACATTTGAACAAGTTAACAGGCACAAAGCCTGTTGCCCACCTCTCCGTAGAGCTCACTTCACTGGTAGTCCCACGACTTATCGTATGACTCTGCATATACTGGCTGTGTGGTAAATCACTGAACCTCCCTTCAAGTCAGTTTTCTGATATATAAAGTGGGAATATGTTCTTCGGAGGGAGTCCCTGTAGCATAACGTGGCCTTTCTCATCCAGACCATAATTGGGAAACTCCGATCTTGCTTTCCTTGGTGGGAACATTGACCTATTGTAGCTCAATAATGGGTGCGCGAGATTCATACATTGGACTTTGCCCATGGCTGATGACATAAGGCTCTAATGAAGCAAGTCTGATCAACCAAAATAACCACTTTAACCCAAGTGAGAGACAGTGACCCTATAATACTTTGATGCTCTGAAAGAAGTCTGCCTTGGGTGCCTGGATCCAGGTCTCTTCTTTCTGCCTGCGATTTTATCTGGGCATAGGGCTTTTGGAGAGACTCCTTAAGTAACCCTTCTACTGTCTTGGTCTGTATCCATTTTCCTTTTTACACTTTGGAGAAGGAGGGGCCTTTGGTGGATGGAAGCAGGAATTTGCCTGGGGTTGGAAGGAAGTTATTTGCCAGGTCAGAATAAGGTGTGGCTTAAGAAAATGAAGCCTACTTCATGCATTTCAAGGAAGGTTTGTTTTCAAGTCCCAAGTTGCCTGCTAGCATTTCTAGACCTGAGATCGTATCTCTGTTGACTGTTTTGTTCATTCCTGATAAGGAAGAAAATAAAAAGTGTGAGAAGTTCAAGAGCAATATTCCCATATTCCTTTAAATAAGATTTCACACAAAGAGTGATTTGCTACACTCTTTCCTACAAAGCAGGCAAGATAAGTGCCTTAAAAACTCTCTTCCCAGGAGGCCTGGCTGGGACCTGGGTAGTGAGTATAACTCACTCTTGGGAGAAACTCAGAAAATAGCCCAACTTTCTGTGTCTCATGGAACTCCCTAAACCTCTCCTCCCTTCAAACTGGCCCACTTGCAACTTTTTCTTCCTGCATACTGCACTTGCCAGCTGCTGGGGTGTCCTATGAGCTCCACCTTCAAAATCTGTCCAGAATCCAATCAGCTCTCACCAATGTCATTGCTAACATCCTGCCTTTTACCTGGTCAACTGCAATAACCTCTTAGTGGTCTTCCCCTTTCAATTTCCTTACTTCTATGTACTCTCAGATATATTCTCCTCATGATAGTCAAATCAAGTCCCATTCTTCCCAAACCCTTCCTAATGACTTCCAAATGGTTCCCATCTCTTGCAGAGGAAAAGCCACGGCTCCTACTGTGACCGCAGAGCTCCTAAATCATGTGCTCCGGTTAGTGCACCTACCTGCCCTCCCCCTTTACTCTGCATTCTTTCCTGTCTAGTCACATCAGCTGTCTTACTTTCTTCAAACACACCAGATATGTGGCCACCACAGGGACTTGGTTGTAACTACGCACGCAGCTTTCCAAGTCTCCCGATTTCCCAGGGAGGCTGACCTGCCCTGGAGCATCTTCGTTCATCTCCTGACCATCCTTGTGATTCCATGACTGCCTTCACCAGACCGTACCTTTTTTCCCTTATTATATTTATTGCTTCTTTTCCTACTTATGAGCTATAAGTTTTATGAGGACAGGGACTGTCTGTTTGCATATAAGCAACTCACGGCTCCTCTTCTTGTACCACTGGTGACCTGCTCTGTGAGACCTGAGAATGACTAGAGCTAAAGCAAATCCAACCATTGCTGTGCAAAAAGAAACCCAACAAGCCAAGGCTCGGGGAAGGGTAAAACTCATGCAGAGGTCATCAGTAAGCCAAGTTCAAAAGACACAGGGTTGGAGGAGCTGCTCCAAGCTTCTGGAAGGAGGAAAACAAGAAGTAAAAAAGAAACGATGGTCTAGCTATGAACAATAGGAAATTAATAGCATAAATAAATAGCAGTGGCATTTTAAAGGTATGGATCAATTTCTTTAAGTTAATAGTTTTCAAACATTTTGGTCTAAATGAATTTTCTGTAAATGTATTGGAAACCCTCAGAGAGCTTTTGTGTTTGGCTGGTATCCACCAATAAGTCCTGTGGTAGCCAGTCTCTAGAATGACCTCTGGAGGTCTCTTTAGTCAGCAGTCATATCCCTGTGTATCTTCTTTCTGCCTGGAGTCAAGGCTGGTCCACAGGAAAAGTAGAAAATAGCAGAAGTGATGGAGTAGATTTCAGGGGCTGTGTCATAAAAGGGTCTACAGTTTCCTCTATGGTCTCTTCTGTTCACTTTGGAGAAAACCAGCGGCTCTGTTTTTCTTACCCTGGGCTAAGCACTGTGCAGAAAAATATGAGGTCCTCCTATCACAGCCAGCAACTTCTAGCCATGCTTGCGAATGAACTCTCTTGAAGGTAGTCCTCCTGCCTTGGGCCACTGCACCCTGCTCAAAGCTTAAGGTGCCGCCGCAGCCTTTCACCCACCCCCGGATCCCACCCACCAGCTGTGGGAGGGAACAAATGATTTTAGTTGTATTAAGGGAATGAGTTTTGGGGTACTTTGCTAGAAAGCAATAAATAATTAAATAATTTGCCATATTAAAATTAAAGCAGAAGACTATTCATTTGTTGGTTTTTAAATTTTTTATTCATTTATATGACTAAATATTTAGTAGCTCATTAAAACTTACTAATTCATTGACCGAAAAGTTTTATATACTGCATTTTGTTGTAAAAAGAACTGTGTTTTCTAAAACAAAACAAAATTTAGTGAGAAGAGTGTTTTAAATTTTTGCCAACTCTTTAATGTCTGGCTTAATAGAAGACAGCTGGATTCCTATATCTGCTTCTGCATTCAATCAGCTGTGATAATGCTGTTTTGGTTGAAGTATGTGAAGGAAACCCAGCCTCTCATAGATAGGTTGTTGGAAAAGGAAGAAATATTTTAATGGCCTTTTCAGATAGTTATCAATATTCTTCTTTGACTTATACCTAAACTCAACTACTTAATAGTAGTTTAAAGGTTAGTTACAGTTTGAAGTTATATCAAATTTTTATGCTCAGTTACATTAAAATCCATTTGGTCTGGCTTGTGTTCTGGTAGATCATTTGCCCAGGCATGATTTTGTAATATTATGCATGGGTCATTTGGAAAATATTGCTACATGAAATTATGCAGATCTTCCTACTCTGATATGTGCCACAATGAAAACTAAAAAGCAGCACTTAATATTATTCACTGATCTCATCAGAAACTTCTGTCAGGGACAGGAAGGTGTTAAGTTCACTGTGGCAGGTACACATTTTCAAAAGTTCCGATGTTAATTCAATGCTTTTATTTTAATAATAAACATCATCCATTATTTTTTTCTTCCCCCCCCCTTTTTTTTTGAGACAGGGTCTCACTTTGTGGTTCAGGCTGGCCCTGAGCTCAGCCTCCAGCTCACATCACAGCAATCCTCTTGCCTCTGCCTCCCGAGTTCTGGGATTACAGGCGTGAGCCACCACACCCGGCACTGTGGTATGTGGTACTGGTTGCTGCTGGGGTGAGTCTCCACACCCAGGATTGTATGTGGTTACCGGGGGATCGAACCCGGGTCCTTGTGCTTGCAAGACAGGCACTGGAACCACTGAGCTAAATCCCCGGCCCCATCCATTATTTTTCTTGAATTGACAGTCACTCTTATTCGGTGCTTTCACCTGAACCTGGCGTCCCCAGGAGGGGTGAGTTCTGCTCTCAACACTTACCTTGCTCCTTCGTGCTCTTCTAAGACAACATCACCTGCAGAATGTACCGGCTCTGTGGACACCTCCTTTCTAGCTCATTACAGAGAATAGCTTTAGGCAAGGCTTCATAAAATCCGTAATTTTGATTGCTTCATCTAGGTCATTTTTAAGTGAAACTGACTTTTTTTCTTTCCCCTGTGAGTTTGTAGCAGGAAAGACTACTATGACTGCTAGTATTGTCTGGCACTAGCAATTTTATCCAAATGTCAACATGGTGAAGAAGGCAAATGACATCTTGGTGTTATTATGAAAACAATTTTGACCTTGCTGATGCCCTGATGGGGGTCTCAGGGGTTCATAGTCCTCACTGTGAGAAGCGCCATTTTAGGGAAATGGGTGTCGTCATATTTCCTGTAGCATATCTAAGTGATTGTCCTACAAGCTAAAGCATGTGTGTCAAATGCAAAGGCTGCTGCTTATTGCACAAACTAGGAAACATATCACTAGACAGATATTCTTGGAGGTAAACTAGACATGAGGCAGGGTCTTTACCCTGGGAGATTAGTGTAATCTTTATACTTTGTCCCACTTTATACTTTGTTTGTCCCACTCACTAGGCTCTGAGAAATTCCTCAGACTGTCAGTGTTGAGTAAACAAGGTGAGGCAGTGAACACCTGCACCGCTTCCGTATGACCTTGTGTCCCCTTCATCCCACCAGCAAGGAAAGTGTAAAAGATGCAGAAGAGAGCTGGGGATTTAGCTCAGTGGGTCCGGCATCTGCCTGGCAAGCACAAGGTCCAGAGTTCAATCCCTAGTACCACATCCCACAGTGCTGGGCATGGGGGGCTCACGCCTGTAATCCCAGCACTCAGGAGGCAGAGGCAGGAGGATTGCTGAGAGTTAGAGGTTGGCCTGGGCTACATAGTAAGTTTGGGCCCAGCCTGAGCAAGACCAGATTTCAAAAAAAAAGAGAGAGATGCAGAAGACCCCTTTGCAGAGCAGCGGGGTTCCACCTTGCTCCAGGCTAAGAGTGGGCGAGGCTCTTTCCAGCAGCACCCTTGGCATGCACCTACGAAGCAGCAGACCCTGAAAGTGCATTTGTTCCAATGGCAGTGGGGCCGCGGCTTCTCAGTGGGCCTCGGTTTCCACGCCACAGAATGCCTGCACCGGGGACAGTGCAAGAGGAGCAGGGAGGGGCTTGTTTTGCATTCTTGCTCAGCTTAGCTTGCACCTCCTTTCAGTGAAGAAATGTCAAGTAGGTTTGCGCCCTCCAGCTGACTGAGCTCAGCTGTTTACCCATGGCTTGCGTAAGTGTCCTGCCTGGGTGTGACCGCCCATCTACAGTGAGTCTGGGAACTGGAGCCCTCTGCACATCTGTTCACCTAGTCAGGGGCAGGAGGACCTAACCAAAACCTTCAGACATGGACCAGAACAGGAGACAGGGGAAGCCTTGAGTCATGTGCAACCCCAGGTCATGTGACCACTCTGCAGCCCCCCACCATTCCCTCTCAGTTCCACAGGTTCCCCACACTCAGTCTTTTCATCCTCCTCCATGTCAGCAGGATCAGGTTGATGTGCATTGGTGTAAATCGTGAGCTTATCAAATGTAGGCGGAAGCAGGTTTTTTGAAAACTCCCTCGTCACTGAAAGCTGGGTTGGATAAAATGAGCAATATGGTTGAAGCCAGTGTCTTATTGCGTTTTCTTTCCCAGAACTCTTTTCTCTTTCTGGTGGGAACTCTTGAGATCTCTAGTGATTGATTTCCAAAATAAACCACACAAAGAGATAAGGATTTAGAGAAATAGCTAGAGGTATGGCCACCGAGGCTGGATGGCGGCCTTTCAGTGCCAGAGCCTACAAGAAAATGTTCAGCAACATCCAGATGTTTGTGCCTAGTGGTTTTCTGGGCCTGTGAAAGCTGACTGTACACACCGTTTCCCTCTTCCACAATTGTGACATCATGTTGGAAGCTTGAACTGACTATGGTTGGGAATATTTACACCACAGAAATTAGTCAATGACAAACCAGACTCCTAACCCCACCAGCCAAGCTAGTTATTAGGCACTGACCAGCCCCCCCCCCAATGCTGCCACTGTACCAGTGATCATTCAAGACTGATGACACCGAACTGTTCCAAGGAAGAGATCAAATGTGACGGGAGTGTTCTATTCAGCATGCTGATTCCCTGGCCAGCCTGAAATGAGCCCAGTTCTCTGGAGGTGGAGCATGGAGAAATACTTCTTTAGAAAGTCCCTAAGGTCATTAAGAATTCAATAAAATTTGAGACTTCACTCTTAGGGACTGGGAAAGGAGAGTGGGTGTGCATCTGGTTCTTGGCATCTGGAATAAACAGCTGGTGTGAGTCCCAGTTGGCCTGAGAATGGACCAGCTGTTTTCCCTCGAGATATAAACTTCTTGACAGGAAAAGGAGGTGGGAACTCTGGGGTCCCAGCTACTCACGGACAACACAACTGGCTCTGCTTTGGATCTCAGGATGTCTCCACTTTGCAACCTGGGACTTTGACCCGTGACAGCATGAGCACACGCTCAGACAAGGGTCCTGCAGCGAAGGAAATGCACCACTGGTGAGGAGGCCACAGTCGGTTTCCTATACTCAGTTGCTCAGGACAGCAGTGTCTTGTCAGACATACTCAGAAGCCTTCGCAAACAGGCATGCTTTGCAACACAAAGACCTTCCTGGCTTGATCCTCTGAGTCTGGAAGAGAAGGTACTATAAAGCAGAAAAAGAGAAAAGGAGAAGAGGGAAAGTTTTCTTTACCCAGATGGAACAGAAAGTATGTGGGGAGCCCAGCTGTTTTAGAGTTGTTCTGTGCTCGCCTGAGGGAGCAACTGAGACAAATTTCTCCTAAAAGCCTGACTGTGGTTCCTAACAGTCCTGGCAGGAAGGGACTGAGGAGAAAACAAAGACTGGGCCAGGTACATGGAAACAGAGCTAGCAAGTGGGAAAGATGGGGTTTGAACCCCAACTTTTATGACTGAAAAGCCATTACACTTTCCTTCCAACCACAATGCTGTGTTTTCAGCATGTAGTTGGAGCCCAGAAAAGTTCATAATAGAGAAGTGAGCAGTAAAGTTGGACATATCAGAAATTTCTGTGAATTCCTAAACTCTAGAGTTCCCTATATATGAAGCAAATTCAGATATATAATCCAAAACCAATTATAAAATTTTAGGGTTACCAGAGTAGCAAAAGCAATTTGGGGTAAAAACATCAAAGCAGGAAATATCAGCATCCCAGATTCAAAGTTGTATTACAAAGCTATGATACCAAAAAAAAAAAAAAAAAAAAAGGCATGGTACTGAAAGAAATTAAAAAAAGATATGGAGATCAACAGAACAGAATAGAGGATACGGAAACCACCCCAAGTGTATCCAACTACTTGATCTTTGACAAATGGGGTAAAAACATACAGTTAAGGAAAGATAGGCTCTTGAATAAATGATCTCAGCAAAATTGGCTTTTCACATGCAAAAGATTGAATCTAGAACCATATTTCTCACCGTGTACTAAAATAACATCAAAATGGATCAAGAGCTAAATGTTAAACCAGAAACACTTAACCTACTGGGAGATAAAATAGGTGAAACTCTTGAAATCATCAGTGTAGGCAAGAACTTCCTGAACAGAGCAGCAGCTGCACAAAAATAGTTCCAAGAATCAACAAGTGGGTTCACGTCAAATTAAAAAGCTTCTGCACAGCAAAAGAAACAACCAACAGACTGAAAAAACCTGGAACTGCTTAGCGACTATGACTGTCAGAAGCTTGGTTACGGGTGCCAAAGGAACCACTACATTCTGGAGGCTTTCAGCTTCGGAGGATGCAGAAATGGAGAAGGAAGCTGGGCATGGTGGTAGAGAATGGGAAGAAATTTTTGCCAGAGATTCTTCAGAGGACTCATTTCTAGACTATATGAAGAACTCAGAAAAAATATAGCTAACCCACAAATAAAAGACCCAGCTAAGAAATGGGCAAGTGAAATCAATAGACTTCACAGAAGGATAAATGGCCTGTAAATACATAAAGAAATTCTGAACATTGCTGACCATTAGAGAAATGCAAATTTTTAAAAACACTGTGATTCCATTTTTATCCCCAGAATGAATGGCTATCGTCAAGAAATCAAATAAAAGTAAATGCCAGAGAGCCTGCAGCAGAGGAACCCTTCATAGCTGTTGGTGGGGATGTAAACTACTACAGCCACTATGGAATCAACATGGAGATTCATCAGTTGACCTAGCTGTCTCCCTTCTAGGTGTTGTCCTGGGAGATTTAGCAACATCGTATCATAAGGACTCATGTGTACCTACCTTTATAGGAGCACAATTCATAATAGCTCAGTCTTGGCAGTGGCCTATATATCTATCAACAAATGAATGGATAAAGAATGTTTATTTTCACACTAAAGAGGATAAAGAAAGATAAACGAGTTATTTGTAGAAATATAGATGCTTCTTGAGACCATAATGTTAAGTGAAATGAATCAGACCCATAAGTTGAAATACTGAACAAAATGTTGATAAAATAAAGAGCAAAGTGAAAGATAGATAATAAGAAGTAGGGAGATAGATCTTTCTCAAAGGAGAAGGGATTGAGCGATGGTGGGAGGGGAAGAGGTAGAGAGAGGAGGAAATGAAAAGAGGGCCAGGGCTATGTTACAGGCATGTGCCAACCCCTCACAGGAACATAAACATCCTGTGCTGTAGTCATGTCAAAAACAAGTGAAAGAAACAAATGGAAAGCAAGGAGACCAAGAAATAAATGGATGGAGGTTCCAGCGCCTGTCTTGCAGGCGCAAGGGCCCAGGTTCGATCCCCGGTAACCACATACCATACTGGGCGTGGAGACTCACCCCAGCAGCAACCAGTACCACATACCACAGTGCCGGGCGTGGTGGCTCACGCCTGTAATCCCAGCACTCGGGAGATGGAGGCAGGATTGCTGTGAGTTGGAGGCTGAGCTCAGGGCCAGCCTGAACTACAAAGCGAGACCCTGTCTCCAAAAAAAAAAAAAAAAAAAAAAAAAAATAGGAACTAAGATGTATGATATACATGTACTAACTTCCCACAAGGAGTGCATATGTATTGCACACATGTACTAATAAAATTTTTAAAAATTTCAGGGTTATAAGTTCTCAAATTGTAAACTGTTAGATTATTGACTGTTAGATTATTCACTGGGATGAATAATGGAAAATATAAACATTCCCTGTATCAGACATTTAAGCTTGCAGCAGTTTAGTAAGTTCATGATCATACCTGTAGGTTTGCCCTCCCTGCTCAGTGTTTTTATTCAACATGAAACCTCATCCAATAGGAAGGGGATGAGGCTAAATAGCCTACTTCAGGGAAACAAGTTTGATTTCAAGAAGGTTTTGTGAGTTTCCTGCCTTTTCACTGCATAAAGTTGCAGGAAATTCAGTCTATTGGAAAAGAGGTATTATACAAATAAGTCTAGAAGTGAAAGTGTGATTGGACATTGTCTTAAGGGCTATGAAAGAAAAGTGTGATGTACAAAGAGAAAGATCAACAACCTTGAAAGGTCTTCTGCCCTGAGAACATTTCTGTTGAGGCCTTGCTGCAATGACTTATTCATTTTGATTGGTTTCACTAACACAGCACTGGGATTAGGGGCCATTTGAAAGGAAAATGTCGAGTATACAAAGGAATACAAAGCAAAGTTGGATGGGGAGGCAGCAGCAAAGAGATGGCACAGGCCAGAGAATAAGGAGAGGCAAGACTGAGGCTGAGCCAGGGCTGCCCAGAGGAAGAGCTAGGCGAGGAGGAGGCGGCCAGAAAATCAATTCTGGGACAACTTTGGCCACTTCTTCCTTTCCATGGACAGTTGGAGTGGACTGAACTTGGGCTTTCCAGATACACCTCACAGCTCTAAACTGCTTTCTCCTCCATCTGTGGTTCTTCCTTCCACCCAAGCCCTCTGATCTTCTACACATGGAGATCTCAGGAAGAAAGCAACCAGGTCAACTGAGGCATTAGTGATATTGCACCAATGAGTTCTTTTTGGAGTATATTGTAGCAAAGAAGCAATGCAAATCTCCAATCTGGGAGGGCCAAGGGCAGACTACCATGTTTAGCATGTGCCTTTGGAAAGGTAGACGTGAGGCTGTGCTACTCTGTTGCCTTGCTTGTTCCCTTCCTGCTTTCTTCTCATGCAAACTTTTTCTTTCTCCTCCTATTGATTGATTGATTGATTTTGGTTCTGGGGATTGAACCCATTGCACTGAACTACATCCCCATCTTTTTTATTTCTATTTTGAGCAGGGTTTTACTAAGTCACTAATTCACCGCAGGCTGGGCTTGAACTTGATTCCTTTGCCTCCACCTCCCACAGTGATGGGATTATAGGTTTGCACCACCATGCCCAGCTTCCTTCTCGATTTCTGAATCCCCAAAGTTCTGAAAACCTCCAGAGTGCAGTGGCCCCTTTGTACCACTAGCCACGTGTCTGACAGTCATGTAGCTAATATTAAGCACTTACTGGATACAAATCTGATACCAAGCACAGCACTAATGCCAGGTCAGTTACTATTCTTATCCATGAGTGAGGCCATTGAGGGTTGGAAAGAGGAGTCCCTCCCCTGTGCACACAAGACAAGAAGGGGATTGGAAAAGAATCTCGCTTCCATGTCCACACTTGAGACAGTGAGGAGGAGACTGCCATGTTTTGGTTTGCTGTTCTAGAGCACTAACCTAATCCCCCTTCTGGTCCTCTGCAGAGCTTCTACCAGCCCTGACGGGGTTTGGCTTTTTGTAAAGGAGGACAAAATAGCCCAGGCCAAGTCTTTGGCTGCTAATGGGAGTAAACAAGATGGGAGTGAGGTGGGGTGTCAGCTTCTGTCTCCTGAGAGAGAACCCAAAACACTTCCTAAATTTTCAGGATAAGATCAAGGGACTGTCTTTTTAGGAGGACAGCAAAAGAAAATGGAAGCCTTTCTGACTGTTTCTGAAACGTTGGACTCTTCCATCTTGGAAAGAGCCTTTGGAAGATTCCATAGCCCACCCCGGCTCACAAGCCCCGCCATCCTCTCTGCACACGCAGAGCCATCTGATTTCAAGCATGTACCGGCTTGTGTGGGGAGGACAGTAATTACCTCCAGTTCCAGTGAGGAAAGCTGAAACCTGCCTTTTTCATGCCTCAAACAATTATCGAAGTGCCTTTTGAAGCTCTGACTGGAAGAGCAAAGCAAAACAAACCAGAGCCAATTAGAGCCTGGGATTTGAGGGTGGCTTAGTGTTGTGCAGTGCAACTTGGGAAGAACTGTGGGAGAGGGTCAGAGGTCACCCCGAGCCTCCAGCTGCCCCCCAGTTTTGCCTGTGCCAAAGAGCCATTATTTTGCATTTAAAATCAAGGCTTCCCCCTGGCAGGAGCAGTTTTCAGGAACAGTCTCTGCGCGGCTGTTGAAGAAGGCCTCTTGATTAGATAGGACCTGGAATGCCTTTGATGTTGCGTAAAACCACTCTCTGACAGTCTTGCTCACAGCCATTGGAATGGTTTTCCTCAGCTGAAACTCAGAGAAATGGTCACCAGTCTCCAGGACTCTCATTTCAGTGTGCACAGTTGCAGAATTTACCCAGTCCTTGTGCCATTGAGAGTTAGGATTCTCAGCTCTGAAGCTCTTCTGGGCTTGGCAGTGACAACTCGCTGAGTGACGATGGCTGGGAGTGGGAAACAGCATGCCCAGCAAGAAGTCAGATGGCAGCAAGTGGCCGTGGAGTGGGGAAGGAAGTCTGAGGGGAAAGACTTTACAGAGAACAGTCCTGTGATAAGACTGTGCCTCTGAGCAGGAAGTCGGGGCTGGAGGGTGGTTAGGGCAGTCTCCTCGAGAGACAGATTGTGCAGGGAGCATCTGAGTTAATAGGGTTGATTGACAGGCCAAGAGGGTGCGTTGTAGCCCTCAGGTTAGGATTAGGGTTAGGGTGAGGTTACACAGTGGGTGCCAAAGACCCCAGAGAGAAATCACTGTGTTCATGTTTGTCTCTAATACATGTTGTGCACAGAAACTCTCTCTCAGCCTGGCCTTCGTGCCCAGTTCTCATGTACCTGTCTTTTGTCCAATCGATATCTGCTTGTGTTATAAGAAATAGCCATTGTGGGAACAGTACTCCTACAGAATGGTACAGAAAGGGATTTTACTCAGGAATATGATGTCACACTCAAGGCAGGTTGTGTGGCAATGCTCTTCTAGTCTCAAAATGGCCAGCTCAGTAGCTCTAAGAGGCTCACATTCGTGTCTTATGCGACGTTTGGATAACAACAACACTAAGATACCACAGTTCAACCAAGTGCTGCCTCTCTTCTGATGGTCAGCACGATTCCTCACTCCTCACTCCCGCCTGTGCAGTAGGTGCTGTTATTATGCTCATGTCACTACTGAGGACGTGGACACAGAGGAAGGCAGTGAACTGTGCAGGGCCACACAGAGCGATAGGTCCACAGAGATCCTAAACTCACCTGGACATGCCAAAAGCTTAACAGTAAGAATAAAAAGATGCTAAAGATTCTAAAAATCATTCCTTTTCAGACTGACAGCCCACAGTGAGGGAGCACCAAAGCAGAGCAGAAAGATAAGTGTCTGGACAGAGTAGACCTGATTCAGATGAAGGGAGGGCTCTGGCTGTGACTCACCTCTGACAGGCTGTTTCAAGACCATGGAATGGAAGTAGGTTCTGTACTCATTACTCTTAGACGTGAGCCAGTAAATATGCTGGATTTGAAGAAAGTGAGCCAACATTAGATCCAGACACATGTCTAAGGAATGTTCTGGATACATTCTTTTGAGATTTTTACAACTTAAGTATCTGTAGAATGTTCATATTCCCCTCTGAACTGTCCCGTGTAGTGATTGGTCAAGAAGATTCCAGGCTCCTTATGTTGGTGATTTGAGTCCAGGGATCTAACTCTAAACTTTTAGGGGTTTCAATTCCTCAAGAAGGGGAATAAGGCAATGGGTGCAAGTCAGTGACAGAGCACTCACCTCGCACGTGCTCTCCCACAGGGAGGAAGGAGGAAGGAGGAGGGTATCCTAGTCCTCCACAGAGGGCTATATCCTAGTTCCTGAAACATGGCTGTCCTATATCGCAAGAAAAATTGAAGTGACACATAAAATTGAGGCTGTGTCTCAGTAGTTTTTAGTGTAAAGAGATTAGCTGGGTTATCTGAGTGGGTCCAGTGTGATCACAAGGCTCTTTAAATGTGGAAGCGGAAGGGAGAGACTCCTGGGCCTTTGCTGGCTTTAACATGGAGGGGGCTACAAGCCAAGGAATGTGAGCGGTCATTAAAAGTTGACAAAAGCAAGAAACTGGTTTTGTCTTCTACAGCCTTGAGCACGGAACACGACCCTATTGGTGTCTTAGTGTGAGCATGGTGTCAGGTTTCTGACTGCTATAAGTATAATAAATTTGTGCTGGGGCTGTGGATTTAGCTTAGTGGTTCCAGCGTCTGCCTGGCAAGCACAAGGTCCCAAGTGTGATCCTTGTTCTCGTTATTATTAAATGGGTTCCCAACTTCAGGGCAAGTCATTTGGCCTGTCAGAAAAGCCAACTCCTTCGTGGTTTGCTGTGTATTATGTGTCCAGCGATTGAGAATTCCCATTGCCCCAGCGTGGACACTAATGGCAGTACATCTTCTTTTAAAACTTCTGTGACGCAGCATCTCCTTCAGGAAGCCAAACGGCTGACAGTTGGGAAGGGCAAAGCCTGTGTGTCAAGTTGTGTAATGGAGTAGGCAGATGACATCTCCCTGGCTGCTCACACTCACTGACAGCCTAGCCCGAGCCACCAGACTGGCACAGTGCACTGTAAAGGGGAGACCTCCATGCGCAGGAGGGCGCTCCCTGCACCGCCGGCCTCCAGCCTCTGACATTAGGCGGCTTGGTTCCTTGCTCTCCAAGCGGGAGGCTGGTTCGTTCCCAGACAGCAGGCATCCCTAGTGTCTGGAACGCTGCTGATGTTGGATGGAAGCTACTCGGGAGGCTGCCCCGCCTGGGTCAGACAGCCACTCTCCCCTAGCGCGTGTGTGGCTCGGGTCTGTCACAGCAAGTGGCTCTTAGTGCCTGCGTGGGTGGGTGCTGCAGGACACGTCGGGCTGTGGCTGGCCCGAGAGAAAAGATTCTTGGGCAGGTCACAGAGTTCAAGAGAAAAGAAATTTATGTTTGCATAAAGTTCAAACTGGAAACCACAGTAAGACCAATAATGACCAAAAACATTCTTATGCTCTTTGGTATCATAAAATTATATACAAGAAAGCTGGGTTTCTGGACTTTTTCTTAATTTGATTCCAGTGAAAGGGATTTGAATTTCAAAATTTTATCAAAGCAAAATCCATCAGAATAGCTATCTGCTAATCTGGCAACCTGGACAATTTAGCTTCCTGACCTCTAGCATGTGGGGAAGTGGGGAAAGGAGAACAAGTGAGAACAGAGAGGGACACTGTGGGCTCCTTCTGTGTCCTGAGGTGGCCAGTGGGGCCCATGATGCAACTGAGCTGCTGTTACCCTTGGGCTGCCACTGGAGGGGTCACGAAGAGCAGCCAAGGGTGGCATGTGGCATGCCCATGTCTCTGAGAAGCAGTGCTTTGTCACAGAAAGAGACTATGCTGTCCACACACACCCAAATTTGTGTTTTGCCACTCTTTTTATTCTGTGTGACTTGGACAAATCACATAACCTCTTTGCAAACAGGGAAAACTTCCTTGTGTCTGTTGATGTGGGAGCCTAGAGCTACACAGCGAACCCAAATGGTGTCTAGCGCATCAGGTGTGCAGTATGTGAGCCATGGCTATTTTTATAATAATACAAAAGCTACATGTACTGAAAACTACCGGTCTATAGAATCATCTAGCGAGAAAAACTGCAAGAAGTCAGACAAGAAAAGTATCCATAAGAAGAAGTTTGGAAGGAAATTTATTAAATATCAATAATGATTATCCCTGAGTGAGATTAATCAGGTTATTTGTGTTTCTTCTTTATATTTTTTCATATTTTTAAGTCTTCAATAAATATATTTTTTAATACCTGAACTTTTGAAAACACTGTTTTTAAATAGTCTTTGACCTTTGTTTTCTGGCTTCTGTTAGATTTGCACTAAGCTTTTCGAACACAGAGTTGTCTAACCTGTTGCCAAAGCTGCAGAGAAAGGCTCAGACTTGCAAAGACTCCCTTCCTCCTTCGACTGTACAGCCTGAATAGAGAGTACCCCTAAGTGTTTCTTCCCCATTATAGCTTTGCTAAACTACTTAAGAGAAAAGATTCAGCCATTGAGAATTCTATCACCTATATTTCTTCTTTTTCACCTTTAGCTGCTAGATGAAAGTAACAATTAACTCAGATTTTCGAGTTCCTTTCCTCTTCTCTGATTTAAATTTCTCTTTCTTATTCAGCTAGTTTACTATACATATGTTTTTAATGTAAACTATTTCAAGTATACTTTAAAATATGTAAGCAAAATAAATTCAGTTTCACCTGACTTCTTATAAGAACTCATGATCAGTCTGTTAAAATTCTATAATTAAATATCTTGAGCAATAGGTGATAGAGGCATTGAAAATATAAAGGAGAAAGCCTCTGATACAGATCCCATTTTCTTAGCAGCAAAGATATGTTGGCAAATATGTATTTGTAGCTAATTATTTACTTTTAAAATACTCATTTCAGTATATGCTGTGAGCCAGGCACTATTTTAAACTTTATCTGTCGATCTCAGGGCCAGTGTTATTTCTGTTTGGTGAGTGAGCAAAGTGAAGCGTGAATGGGTTAGGTCAGTTTGTCCCCAACCCCCCAGGTAGAAAGTGAAAAGTTTATGGCTAAAACTCAGTTCTTTCCAACTTCAAATCATTTCTAACTTTATTCTACTTCAAAAAAAACAGATTTTTTTTTTCCTTCTATGTTGTCCTCAGGAAGCCAGATGACAGACTTGTGGAGTTCTAGAGGCTAAAATTGGTCAAATGTAGTAGGTCCCCAGAGTTAAACGCATTGCATGAAAGGAAGCATCAAGCTAGAAGGAAGGTCAGATCACAGACCACGGGGACATGGCTCTTATGAAACTGTAGGGCTGTGGATGAGCGAGAAAGGAGTCACATCCCAGCAACCACAAAGCAGGATGCTTTCCTTACACAGAGAGAGATCACTAATCACTAATACAGTGACCAAGCAGGATATCAAAACACTTGGTTCTGCAGCAGACAGTTGTACAAAACCTCTAGGATAGAAGGGAAGGAATGAAGAGAATAAAAGATGGACTAACACTTAACATTATCATCCAAAGATATGCATTAAAGGGGCTGGGGATTTAGCTTACCAGTTCTGCGGCCAGCCTTACAAAGATATACAATGTAAGAAATGCTGAATAAGATAAACATTTGCTGGATGAATTCTGCCTAAAAGAAAATAATAGAACAATTTGACAATGACTGTAAGTATGGATAAATACACAAAGAAGGGTAGCATCTCTCAATCTTTAAAAGAAAATTGTGAAATAAGGCAGTAGAAATAAAATAAATAGTATGTATGAAAAATAACCAATTTCAAGACTAAAATAGGATAAATTCTTGATAGAGAATTTAGTTAAATAGAGGAACAGTGAATGGGAAGATAGTACTGAAGAAGTAGCCAAAATGTAGCATAAGTCAGAGTTAAGGCCATGGAGGACAGAGGGTGTTCTACTTCACAAAATAAGAATAAACATTCTTTTCAGCTACACACAGGTCATTCACCAAAATAAACCACATGCCACCTCCTAGGATATGTTTAAATAAATGCAAAGGAACTGAAGTTATCCCCTGCATATTGTCAGACCAGAGTGCAATGAAATTGGAGATCAATAGCAAAAGAAGCCACAAGAACTTCACAAACACATGGAAATTAAATAATACCCTCCTGAAGAACCAATGGGATACAGAGGAAATTTAAAAAGACATTAGTTTCTACAATTAAATTATAATGCCAGTACAACATATGAAATTTATGGGACGCAATGAAAGCAACTCTACAAAGGAAATTCATCACAGTAAATGCCCACACTAGGAAAACAGAGTGAGCTTAGATAAACAACCTAATGCTGAACCTCAAGCTTCTAAAAAAAGAAAACCAAGACAAACTCAAAACACATATAGGAGAGGAAATTATTAAGATCAGAAGAAAATCCAATGCAATGGAGACTAAGAGAACAATAGAAAAAAGTCAGCAACTTGAGGAGTCGGTTCTTCGAACAATAAATAAAATTGACAAGCCCTCAGCCAACCTTACCAAAAAAGGAAAGAAAAGAATCAAGTCCATGCAATTAGAAATGAAAAGGGTGAAATCACATCAGACCCAGCAGAAATCCAAAGGATAATCAATGCCTACTTTGAGAATTTATGCTCCACTAAAATGGAAAACAATGAAGTATTAGACAGATTTCCCAGATTCATATGAACTCTTAATAAACGAAGAAGCTATAAAAATTTTAAATATCAGAGCCGGGAGTTAGCTCAGTGGTTCCGGTGCCTGTTTTGCAAGCACAAGGGCCCAGGTTCGATTCCCCAGTAACTACATACCATACTGGGCGTGGAGACTCATGCCCAGCAGCAACCAGTACCACATACCACAGTGCCGGGCGTGGTGGCTCATGCTTGTAATCCCAGCACTTGGGAGGCAGAGGCAGTAGGATTGCTGTGATGTGAGTTTGAGGCTGAGCTCAGGGCCAGCCTGAACCACAAAGCAAGACCCTGTCTCAAAAAACCTAAAAAAAAAAAAATCTAAATATCCCAATATCTATATGTGAAATTTAAAGCTTATCAACAAAGAAAAGTCCAGATCCTGATGGCTTCACTGCTGAATACTACAAGAAATTTAGAGAATAGTAATACCACTATTTCTCAAACTCTTTAATTGAAAAGGAAGCAGTATTCTCAAATTCATTCGTGGAAGCAACCATTACCTTAATTCCAAAAGACCTACTAAAAAAAAGAAGACTCTTGGCCAATCTCCCAAATGAACATCGATGCAAAAGATCCATACTAAGATACTAGCAAGGCTAGGGATTTAGCTCAGTGTTTCTGGCATCTGCCTGGCAAGTACAGGATCGTGAATTCAGTCCCCAGCACTACATACCACTATGCTGGGTATAGTGGCTTACACCTGTAACCCCAGCACTTGGGAGGCTGAGGCAGGAGGATTGCTGTTAGTTCAAGGATAGCCTGGGCTACATAGTGAGTTCAGGCCAACTGAACTACAAAGTGAGAAATAAATAAATTTTTTAAAATGTTAAAAAGAATAGGAAGAATTTATTTAAAAAATAATAGCAAACAACATAGGTAATCATCAAGAAGATTGTACAGCCTCACAAAGTTCAATTCATCCCAGAGATGCAAGGATAGTTCAACATATGTAAATCAATGAATGTAATACACTATATTACAGAGTCAAAGACAAAGCCATATGATTATCTCAATAGATGCAGAAAAAGTGTTCAACCAAGTCCAGCACACATTCATGATGAAAATTCTACAGAAAGTTGGAATAGATGGTCTTTATCTCAACCTAATTAAAACTATCTATGAAAAGCCAATAGCCAATATCACACAAAATGGTCAAAAACTGAAATTTTTCACACTAAAATAAAAAACAAGACAAGGCTGTCTGCTACCACCATTCCTGTTCAACATAGTTCTGGAAACATTAGCCATAGCAATTAGGCAAGAGAAAGAAATAAGAGTAATAAGGATAGGAAAGAAAGAAGGTAAGCTGTCATTATGTGCTGGTGACATGAGACTCAATATAGAAGATCTCAAAAACTCCACCAAAAGAATAGTAGATGTTATTGACAAGTTCAGTAGAGTAGCTGGATAAAAGATCAACACTCAAAAATTAATATCCTCTGCCGGGGATTTAGCTCAGTGGTTCTGGCGCCTGCCTTGCAAGCACAGGGGCCCAGGTTCGATCCCTGGTAACCACATTGCCGAGCATGGTGACTCATGCCCACCAGCAATCAGTACCACACACCACAGTGCTGCAGGAGGATTGCTGACTCTGAGGCTGAGTTCAGGACCAGCCTGAATTACAAAGTGAGACCCTGTCTCAAAAAAAAAAAAAAAATCAATAGCCCCTCTTGTACACAAATAACACTCACTGAGAAAGAAATTATGGAAACAATTCCCTTCACAATGGCACCCAAAATAATGAAATATTTAGGAATCAAACTAATGAAGGAAGTAAAAGACTACAATAATTTGGAAAATGAGATTGTAGGATTGAGGATTTAGCTCAGTCATTACAGCACCTGCCTTGCAAGTGTAAGGGTCCAGGTTCGATCCCCAGTAACCACATACAATAATACTCGGCATGGAGACTCACGCCCACCAGCAATCAGAACCACATACCACAGTGCTGGGTGTGGTGGCTCACGCCTGTAATCCCAGCACTCAGGAGGCAGAGGCAGGAGGATTGCCATGAGTTCAAGGCTGAGCTCAGGACCAGTGTGAACTACAAAAAGTGAGTCCCTGTCTCAAAAAAAAAAAAAAAAGAAAGAAAGAAAGAAAAATGAGATTGAAGGAGATATCAGAAAATGAAGACATTCCTTGTTCCTGGGTAAGAAGAACAAATATAGTGGAAAAATGAGAACCAAGTCATGTCATATTCTGGTACAAACTCTCAATGTTGAATGCGATTATTATATGTATTCATAATGTACCAATAAAGATTTAAGAATGGCAAAATAAATAAATAAAAATCTAAATATTAAAAAAAAGAAAGAAAATGGCCGTACTTACAAAGCTGCTAAATAGATTCAATGCAATCCCAACTGAAATCTCAACAATATATTTCACAGAACCAGAGAAAATAATCCAAAATTCACCTGGAACAAGACGAGACCTAGAATAACAAAACCAGTTCTAGGCAACAAACATGGCAGAGAGGTATCACAATCCCCAACTCGAAACTATACTGTAGAGACATATGCTGTTATCACAGCATGGTACTGGCAAGGAAACTGACCTGAGCTCCAGGGAAACACACCGGAAGATGCAGAAACAGCTGCAGACATGCTCAACCACTTCATCTTTGTCAAATACCCTCAATAGAAGAAAGATAGCCTTTTAATAAATGGTGCTGGAAAAACTAAATTTAAACCTGCCAAAGATTAAACTAGAACTATATCTCTCACCATGCACTGAACTAAAATTGAAGTAGATCAAAGGTCAAAACATTAAGACATAAACACTAGCCCTCCTGGAAGATGGGTTAGGTAGATTCTTGAAGACACAAGCCTTGGAAAAAACTTTATGGAGAAAACCTCAGTAGCGCTTGACTTACCACAAAAAAATCAACAACTGGGGTCTCATCTTCTTGAAAGGCTTGTGCACAGCAAAAGAAACCACCAACAGAGTGAAAAGACAACCTACCATGTGGGGAAATATTTTTACCAACTGTGCCTCAGACAAAGGACTAGTATCTAGAATATATAAAGAACTTTAAAAAATCAGTCCCCCAAGTTTAAAGACCTAATTAAAAATGGGCATCTGAAATCAACAGACATTTTTCAAATAAGAAAAATATAATCAGCAAATAAATGTATTAAACAATGTTCAACATCATTGGTCATTTGAGAGATCCAGATGAAAACATCTCTCTCCAGGAAGAATGGCTGCTACCAAGAAATTAGCCCAAAATTAATCCTGTTGGTACTGTGAGGAGAAAGAAACACTTCTCTACAGTTGGTGGGAGTGAAGACTATGCAACCTTTGTGGAAATTAGTGTAGAGATTCCCCAAAAAACTAAGATGAGAGATCCTATTTGACCCTGCTATTTCCCTGTTGGGTACATTTCCAAAAGAACTAAAAGACTCACACCCTAGTGACATATGTGCACCCTTGTTGATAGCAGCAGCTTATAATAGCTAAATTTTAGAAAGATCCCTAAAGCCTACCAACTGATGACTGGATAAAGATGTGATTTAATAAAATGGAATACTACTCAGCCATGAAGAAGGATAAATGAATCATTTATAACTAAGTGGATGAACAATGAGGCCATACTCATAAGGGAAATAAATAGAATACATGTGTGTAAATACCAAATCATTTCTCTATTATGTAAAACTGAAACTGTAAATGAGGACCAAAAGGTATATTGGATTTTATAAATTAGGAAACATGTTCAAAGAGGAAGAGGAACTAGGGAGGGGAGGCAGGGAGAAGGAAAGAAGGAAAAGGAAAAATTGATAAGAAGAAGAAAAAATGGAAAGAAAGTTTATGCATATGGGGGGAAGTGGAGGTTGTAAGAATGGGAAAAAATGAGAATCAAGACATTTCATGCACAAGTGCAAATTCTCCATAATTAATGTGGTCATAAATTCCACCTAAAATGTACCAATAAAATCAATAAATTTTTTAAAATATTTGTAAAATGTACTTATGAAAATTAACCTCCAAAGAAAACAAGAAGCAGATATTCAATTACAGTTAACTCTGCACATGTTGTAGTATACAAAGAACTGCTGTATTCACTACAGCATTATCTGTTGCTTTTAACAAATTGCCACAAAATATAGTCCCTTAAAATAATTTTTTAAAATAATAAATGGAAAAAACCCAAAGAAACAAACAAATAAAAATATAGAACCATCAAATCTAAATCCAATTATTTGAAAGGACTTTTAAAATATATAAAATGAAGCTGGTGGTTTAGCTCAGTGGTTCTGGAGCCTGCCTTGCCAGCACAGTCACAAGTTTGATCCCTGGTATCAAATAAATAAATAAACTAACAAATAGGGAAAATGCCAACAAGATCTTTCTGGGAAAAAAGAAAAAAAAATGTAATATTCAACAATTTAACATGACCCTTTCTCAAAATAAAAAATAATGCCCTGAATTTAATCCCCTTATCACTCACACAGACACATCAAACATAAAGCAATTCCTTTATAACCATCACAATGGTAAAACCTAGTGAATATCAGGAAACGATGACAATACTGTCACCTCTGTTACTCAATACCATCCAGTATAACAAAGAATGCAAGCAATATGGCAGATACGAATTGGAAAGGGAGGTCCCAGCAAGAAGGACCCCGGACGCCATTAAGCACCATCCTGGCCCACAACTTTCTTGCCACCATGACTAAAGCAGAAGAGCCCCGTGGGACCTCCATTCCCTTGTGGGCCAATGTGGGTAGGTGTGGCGGGTGTCATGGCATAGTGAGTCCCAGCAAGAAGGACTCCAGGGGCCTCTAAACAGCGCTGTGACCTGCAGCTTTCCTGCCACCAGAGCTCCACCAGAAGCCTGGGGAGCCAAACTAGGGTGAGACCAGAAGGCCTTGCAATTTCCATTTCCTTGTGGGCCAAACTGGACATGACTATTGGATGGGGGAGAGCCACCGACTGGTGTACGGACACTGAATAAGTGCAGCAGCGGTACTGGAACCTAGACAGAGGCCTTCAACGAGCTCCCCTGCCCAATGCTCCACGTCAAAAGAAAACACTCACTGGAAGAGTGAGGGAGTCCTGTTGATTACAGCCATCAGTGAGGTGGTAGAGTCAGTTTCATGGCAAGATCCCGGTCTGCTGCAGAGTTCAAGCCTGCAGGAATTCCCTGAGCTCGTCAGGCTTTATGCTCAGAACCTAGACAAGGGATGATGGCTGTCTCCCTATGACTTGGGTCAGCTTCGATCTTTGCACTACTGCTCACACCATCCACAGGAGACAACAGTTCTACACCACAAAGTGCCATCTGGGGAGCATTTTTAACGTGGTTCTGTTGTTGTTGTTGCTGTTGTTATTCTTTTTCTTTCTTTTTTCATATCTCTACTCTGCTGTTGTCAAATCTATCCAATTTCAAGTTTTTTCTCCTTTCAACTGCTCTCATTTTCAGAGGGAAAATTGTTTCCTGTTTGCCTGCTGCTGCTGGGTACTTCTGTTCTCCCGTGGTTCTCTCCCTTCATCCTCCCTTGTCCTCCAGTCAGAATCAGTACCTAGAAATCGAAGAGCTCAGCCTTCCCTAATTGCTCTTCTCTTCTCTGTATTATTATCATAGGAGGGTCAACGAAGTTTCTACTGGTCCTATGGTTCTTAGTCAGTTCTGTCCCTTTTGACTCTGTTGTCCTCTAGCATATATAAGGGTTCCAAGACCTATGTGATCTCTATAGATCCTCTAACACCATTTCTAATCCCTCCCTCTCCTTCTATCTCTCTACCTCTCCAACTCCCCAGTGACTTTATCCCCAAATCTTGGTGCTGCTATATTGAAGGACCTCTATGTTGTAAACTCATTTCTGTTTAGTTCTAAATTTTGGCATGTGATCACAGATGTAACTCGTGAAGTTAAAAGGTATCAGGATAGCAGTTGCCAAAGCTTATCATTCCCTGTGCTGTGTTCAATACTGTTGATACCAGTTGTATTATGTCAACAAAGATAATGTGATCATTCTGTTCAAATATCTCCCATGGTGGTATAGAACTGAGATTAATAGGAGCCATTACAGATCCAAGGAGGGCAACCCAGGAAGAAACCATTTCCCAAGGGTTCTAAATATTAGGAACAAAGAGACTTGCAATAAACATTACCCAGACACCAGGCAAGGAATTGAAGCAGTAACATCAGCAACAACAAAGGAATAGAAATGAGAAAAAAATTTAAAAATCCAGACACAAAGATCATCATCACAGGGGGATCCAGGGAAAAGGGAAATAGAACAAACAGAAGTTTAATCACCAGGAATCCCTCCAATAGTAACAAAAGAAGATCTAGTAAAATGGAAATCAGAAATATTTTCCATAGTGAAAGACATGATTAATAATGCTAATGAAGAGTTCAGGAACATGATAGAATCTCAGATAACAAAAGCAGTGGAACCTCTTAAACAGCTTCAAACAGCATCCCAGGTGATTAAAAACTCCAACAGAAGTTTGTGAAGTAGGAGGAATGAAGGTGAGGACCGAATTTCAGACCTAGCGCATAGCAGTGCACACAATGAACAGGAAAGAATAATGTACAGAAAATGGAAAGGGACCATGAGAAATCAATCCAACAGCTCTGAGCCAATACAAGGAAGAAGAACAGAAGACTGATTAGAGTCACTGAGGAAGCAGGAGACAGTGCAAAGATATATTAAAAAGTGTTCACATATATAATGGCAGAAAATGTCACAGGAAAAGGAAAAGAATTGGACATACAGATAAGTGAGGCATCTAGGATTCTAAATGGCTGTGATATTAAAAAAAAAAATCTATACCTTTGGCTAGGAATTTAGCTCAGTGGTTCCAGTGTCTGCCTGGCAAACACAAGGTCCTGAGTTTGATACCTGGTAAGCACATACCACAGTGTCAGGTGTGGTGGCTCACACCTGTAATCACAGCACATGGGAGGCAGAGACAGAAGGATTGCCATGAATTTGATGCTAGCCTGAGCTACATAGTGGGTTCAAGGCCAGCCTGAGCTACAAAAAAATTGAAGTTTTCCCCTATATACTATCAGACTATAGTGCCTTGAAATTGGAGGTGAATAGCAAAAGAAATTCCAAGATCCTCACAAACACATAGAAATTGAACAATACTCTCCCGAACAACCAATGAGTCACAGAAGAAATAATAGTTTTTACAATTAAATGATAATCCCAGTACAACATACTGGAATTTATTGGACACAATGAAAGCAGTTGTACAAGGGAAATTCATGGCAGTAAACATCTACACCAGGAAAATACAGCAAGCTCAAATAATCTAATGCTGAACCTCAAGATACTAGAAAAGAGGGGCAAGACAAACCCAAAGCTTGTACTAGGGAGGAAATTATAAGGGTTAGAGCAGAAGATGATGCAATTGAAACTAAGAGAATGACACAAAAAAATCAACAAATCAAAGAGTTGGTTTTTAGAAAGGATAAACAAAATTGACAGACCCCCAGCCAACCTTATCAAATAAAGGAAAAGGCTCAAATCCACCCTATTAGGAATGAAAAGGGAGAAATCACC
This sequence comes from Petromus typicus, assembly GCA_004026965.1. Taxonomy (NCBI): domain Eukaryota; kingdom Metazoa; phylum Chordata; class Mammalia; order Rodentia; family Petromuridae; genus Petromus; species Petromus typicus. Next base: position 35,801 of record PVIR01001167.1, on the reverse strand, counting down.
ACAGCAGAAGTCCAGAGGACAATAAACACCTCCTTTGAAAATTTGTATTCTAATAAAATGGAAAATGTAGAAAAAATGGATAGTTTCCTAGCGACATACGAATTTCCAAAATTGAAAGAAGATATAAAATGTTAAACACTCCAATATTAACCTATGAATTTGATAATATAATTTTAAAAAATTACCAACAAAGAAAAGCCCTAGTCCTGATGGCTGTACTGCTGAATTCTACAAAACTTTTAACGAAGAGTTAACATCATTACTTCTCAAACTCTTTAACAAAATCAAAAGAGAAGTAGTACTCCCAAATTCATTCCTGGGAGCAACTATTACATTGATTCCAAAATGAAGGAAAGACTCAGCTAAAAAAGAGAACTACAAGCCAATTTCCTTAATGAACATTGATGCAAAAACCCTCAATAAGATATCGGCAAACAGAATACAGAGAATCATCAAGAAGATTCTCTTAGACTATGATTCTCTTAATCTCCATTACATTAATTTTTGTTCTGACCCTCACCAAGCTGGATTCATCCCAAGCATGTGAGGATGGATCAACATACATAAATCAATAAACATAATCCTGTATATTAACAGGCTCAAGGACAAAAACTACCTGGTCATCTTAATAGAAGCAGAAAAGCATTTGACAAAATCCAACACCTACTCATGATCAAAACCCTACAGAAAATTGGAATAGACAGACTTTATCTCAACCTAATAAAAGCTATTTATGAGAAACCAACAGACAGCATCATACTAAATGCTCAAAAATCAAAACCTTTCACGCTTTTAAAATGTAAGATAGATATTGTGAAATTGAAAATATTCAAAGGGAAAAGGGGGTAGGGGTAGGTAAAGAAAGGAAAAAACATTTGATGGTTAAAAAAAGGAAGCAAAGCTTATGTATATAGGGGGTTGTGGATTGTCAGGTACCAGAGGAATGGGAAAAATGAGAATTAACTCATGTCATATACCTGGTACAACTGCTCAGTGTCAAGTGCAATCATGATGTGCATATAAAATGGATCAATAAAATCAATTTAAAAATTGGAAAGGGAAGAGACAAAATTATTTTCTTCAAAGATGTTAGCTTGTTTACACAAAGATTCTATTGTGCAGGAAAACTATTATAAATAATAAGAGTTCAGCAACTTTGCTAAATATAACATCTCTATTTAAAAGTCAGTAGTGTTTCTATATACATTAGGTGAAATTACTTAGATGGAGAAAGACAGTGCAATGACAACCAGAGGGAATGTATCTAAGAAGATTTTTCAAAAGGAGCTGTACACGGTGGTGCAGTACATGGAGTAGAAGATGCTCAGTTGCAGAAGAGAGGAGCAAAGGCTTCGGAGCAACAGGAGAGTATGGACAAGTAGTTCTACAGATGTCATGACAGGGACTGAGGAAGTTTCTGTCTTCTCAATGAGACCTGAATTGAGATCATTAGCTAAGAGTGGGTGGTCCATAGAGGTGTGGCAGAAGACAGAACTAGTGCTCTTAGAAAAGTTAAAATGAATTTTCTAAAGAAGCAATGTAGCATTTCTGGGCAAGGTTGAGCATTCGGTAGAGGGCTCAGCTATGCATTTATAGCTGAATCAGTGAACTTTATTGAATTATTTTCTTCACTATCTTGGGGCCATTTCTGCCTAAGCCAGTAGCTGTTTGTTCCAATACTGGGGGTTTGCTAAGCAAGTTTGGCATAGGGGGAGGGGCACAAGACAGTGTTTATTCATAATAGGCCATGAAGTTGAAGATGGGTGGAGAGATAAATAAAAATCATAGAGGTGGTCTAACCAAACCCAGCAGGTGGGCTTAATTGAATGGAAAATTCTCTCGAAGAAGATTATTAAAGTAGTATCACTAGAGAAAGTTGGCTGGACACACCAAAATAGTGTTGGCATATGACAGTTCAAATCTAGACTCTAAAGGTGGAGAGGACACCTATACTGATATAGCTGAGGAGCAGATCATAGGAAGTGAGGAGGTGCAGAGCCTCGGAAACTGAGATTTTAAGCACCATTAAGAAAGACAAGCATGGGGCCGGAGAGTTAGCTCAGTGGTTCCGGCACCTGTCTTACAAGCGCAAGGACCCAGGTTCGATTCCCCGGTAACCACATAACAATACTGGGTGTGGAGACTCACACCCAGCAGCAACCAGTACCACATACCACAGTGCCGGGCATGGTGGCTCACGCCTGTAATCCCAGCACTCAGGAGGCAGAGGCAGGAGGATTGTGATGTGAGTTTGAGGCTGAGCTCAGGGCCAGCCTGAACCACAAAGCGAGACCCTGTCTCAAAAAACCTAAAAAAAAAAAAAAGAAAAAAAGAAAGAAAGACAAGCATGGAGGTGGGAGGCAGAAGGCCAGGTAGGTGCCCAAGTGTTTGATACATCAGTAATGGAGAGGTTGTTGAAGAAGGCAACAGGGTCGGGAAAGGGTTAGGTGGTCTGAAGGAAAGATTTAGTCCTTTCTTGTAGCTAAAACACTCACAACTTAAAGGAGGAAAGGTTTATTTTGGCTGTGGTTTTTAGAGGATTTAGTCGATAGTTGTCTGGCTCCAAGGCAGGAAGGGTGTGGTGGACAGTCTGGGGGAGGAAAAGCTGCTCAGGTCTTGATGGTCAGGAAGAGATCTGAAGGGGAAAAGGGAGGAGCAGAGGAGGGGAGGACCTTCCCCGTCACAGTCCCAGTGACCTGCTCTTCCGACCTGGCCGCTCCTCACAGTGTTCTCCGCTCAGAACTGTCAGTGGATCATCCATTAGGGCGCAGAGCACCCTTTTCTCCAGGGAAGACTCTCCCGACCTAAAACACAACAGCATCCGAGGAACTGCAGTCTAGAAGGGGTAACACAGAGGACCTTGGAATGAGCGGTGGTGGCAAGCAAGGAAGCCAGGTTCTCTGCAAATTCTGGGCTTTATGTAGACAGCAGTAGAAAAAGCAACCCCATTTTTGAGTGCTGTGGTAAAAATCACCTCCTCAGGGCCAATCAGATTTTAGTTAAAGCATAAAGATGAGCAGAATATTTGAAGAAGATAAGGATGCAGAGGATTCCAGGAAGCTCAGCAGACTGGTGGATATTAGGACAAAATCAGTGAAACAACCAGCTTCGTTTACAGCGCCTCCTCCAGCTCCTAGCTCTCATCACATCCCCTAGAGTGTACACTCCTGAGGGTAAAAGTCTTTGTCTGTTTTGCTCATTAATATAGTTCAAGGACTGTAACAGTGCCTGAAACATGATGGATGCTCAATAAGCATTTCTAAATTGAATAACAGTAACTTGAACACTAACATACCAGGGACACTATAAATGCATTGTATGGTTTGGTTCAGTTTTTGTATTTTGTTTTGTTTTGTTTTAGTTTCTGCAGTGCTGTGGGATTGAACCCAGGGTCTCATTCACACTAGGCAAGTGCTCTGTCAATGAGCTACATAGCCAGCCCTTACATGTATAATTATTATTGCTACCTCCATTTTATAGAGAAGGATATTGAGGCCCGGAGAGGTGAAGTAACTTTTCTAAGGTCACGGGACTAGCGAGTGATAGAATCAAAGTTAAAACACTCTCCCGGCTTTAGTTTACTGCTAGAGCCTTTATATTCATTACCTCCAAATGACCCCCCTTCCTATGTTTGGTGGACACACAGAGCAATGTCAAGGTCAGAGCACAGGGGATAATAAATGACTAGAGAGAGCTGGAGCTAAAAGTTAAACTAATTATTAACACTGATTTTTTTTTTTTTTAGGTTAGCTTAAAAGCTAGTCTAGGGCATTTGCTGCTTCTCCTTGCTATACTGTCCACTTGCTCCTCTGTCCTGGTGGCCCAGGCGCTTTCTGCCATCAGTTCCCAGATCCTTTTATTTCCTTCCTCCATGTCCTTACCTCCTGCCTATCTCCTTTTCTGTTATTTTTAGTTCCCACACATTCCCACTCAATGCCTGGCAAACCCTCTGCCCTTTTCCACTAGCTTCTCTCAAGGGCAGCCAGGTGCAGTGGAATCTCACTTTGAAGCGTGTGGTATTGACACGTGGGTCTTCCAGCGGGCCTTGTGAGCACCAGACTGACTCATTGTTATACTGCTTCCAATGACAAACTCACCCTGTGAGCCCTTTGAAGTGCTGGGATTCTAGTGAGTGAAAAACTAGGTGAATGTTCCAAACATTCCAGGAGAATCAAGAAAGAAAATGAGTATGTGTAACGGGTAGAGGAAGCTCAGGCTAGCGCCACTGTTTCGGGGTTGAGCCTCTGTGTCATACCCCTCAGGGGGTAATGCTCTGCTGGGGTCAAGGCGTGTGAAAGGTCTAACAGAACTTAGTGAGTGGACTGAAGGTCAGCACCCAGGCTTCCCTTTATTAAGGTTCTTTGGGTGCATGGAACAAAATTGCTTTTGGCTAACCAGAAGCCAAAGGGAGTTTTAAAAAAGGATGTATCTTTCAGTTCTTTCATTATATTCGTAGCAGGGGAATAGCAGAGTCAAATGGAACCTCAAATCCCAATTTTTTTTGAGGAATCTCCACACTGATTTCCACAGTGGTTGCACCAGTCTACATTCCCACGAACAGTAGGTTCCTTTCCTCCCACAGCCACACCAGCATTTGTTGCTCGTTGATTTCGAGATAGCAGCCGTTCTTTGTGGAGTGAGATAGAATCTCAGTGTCATTTTCACCTGCATCTCTCGAATGACCAGTGTGGTTGAGCATTTCTTCATATACTTCTTAGCTGCTTTTACTTCTTCCTCTGAAAAGTGTCTGTTCATTTCAGCTGCCAATTTTTAGGGTCTTTAAATTCTGTGGGACTGATTTTTTTAAAACTCTGTACATACTGTAGATAATGGCCTTCTGTCTGAGAAACAGCCAGTAAAGATTTTTCTCATGATGTTGATGATCTTTTCCCTCTGCTAGTGATTTTTCACTTTGTGCAGAAGCATTTTAATAAGATGAGATCCCAATTGTTGATTCCTTCTGCTCATTCTCATGCTGCAGAGGTTTTGTTCATGAAGTCTTTCTCTATGCCACTGTCTCCAAAAGCTCCACCTAACCTGTTTTGCAGCAGTCTTATATATATGCTACCTTTTTTAAAGATCATATTTTTTCTTTCCTCACTTACTTTCCCCTACCCCTCTTCCTTTGAATATTTTCTATTTAAAAATATCATACATTCTAGAATTCATTTACATCTTCAGATTCTCATACCAGAGAAAAGATACATATTTACATATCTGTAACTTATTTTTTTTTACTTATGAGTATGCATGTCCATGTGAGTATAAGTGACTCAGACTTATTCTTCATGGCAGAATAATACTCCATTGTGTTAAAACAAAACAAAATCTTTATCCAGTCTCCAGTTGATAAGCATTTGGGTTGTTTCCAAGATTTAGATTTTGCTATTCTAGGTCTCTTGTGGTTCCAGATGAGTTTTTGGATTATTTTCTCTTTTCTCTGGTATGAGAAATGAAGATATACATGAGTTCTAAAATGTATGATAGATATTGTGAAATAGATAATATTCCAAGGAAAAGGGGGTAGGGGTAAATAAAGAAGGGAAAGAAAACATTTGATGGTTTAAAAAAAACATATATTGAGGACAGGGGGTTGTAAGCTTGGCAGGGAAATGGGAAAAAATGAGAATTATGCCATATCATGTACTGGTACAAATTCTCAATGTCAATTGTGATCAACATGTGTTTATAAAAGGTACCAATAAAATCAATTAAAAATAAATAAATAAATGTTAAAAGGATAATATTAATTCCAAAAAGAAGAAAAATGTATGTTATTTGTGTTGTATGTACATAAAGTTTGGGAAACTACAAAGAAAAAACATAAAAGGGTGCAGGGGACTCACAGATGAAGGGATGGTTAGAGAGCCAGTCTTATGCAATGCAAATTAAAACAACCCAAAATTCCATCTCTCTCCAGAAAGTATGGCTACTATGATGAAATTAACCAAAAACAAATGCTGGTGGGGCTGTGGGGAGAAAGGAACCCCTCTCCACTATGGTGGGAATGTAGCCTGATGTAGCCACTATGGAGATCAGTGTGGAGATTCTTCAAAAAATGAAAATTCGACATTCCATTTGACCCAGGTGTACCTTTTTGGTATCTTCCTGAAAGAATGAAAAGCATCACACCACAGAGCCATGTGCAGCCCATGTTTATAGCAGCACAGTTTACAATAGCTAAGTCCTGGGAACAGTCCAAATGCCCATCAACTGATGAGTCAAGATTTTTTTTAAATATATAAAGAGGAGTACTGTTCTGCCATAAAGAAAGATGAGCTCCAGACATTTATAGCTAAAACGATGGACCTTGAGACCATACTCTTAAGTGAAATAAATTGGACACACATGTTTAAATACTGTCTGGTTTCTCTGGTGTGAGAAATCAAAAGTGGAGATAAGGAACAACATGGATAACGGATGCTGGGAAATGGAAAATTGTTCAAATGGAAAGAGGAGCAGAAGAAGAAGAAGGGAGAGAGGAAGGAAGGGACAAGCAGAAAAGTGAATATAGAAGGGAAAATGGAAAGAAAGCTTCTGTACATATGGAAGAGAGGACCTGGAGGGGAGAATGGGACAAAATAAAATTTATTTTTTAAAAAAATGGAAAAGAAGCAAGCAAGCTTCTACAATCTAGACAAAGGTCATGATCCTTGTGACCAAGATCCTCCCTCCAGTGGGATGAAATTACCCACGTGTTCGTTGTCTTTGTCCCTGTTCAAAACTCATGTTCTCTTCGGGAACATCAGATTGGCCTCACTGTGAGCACAAGACATCCAAGTTAGCAACAGTGACTACAGATCAGGAAAAACAGGTCCCCACAAAAGGAAACTGAAGTGTATTGGGAGGGAAACTGGGTGCTGGGTCTTATGACAAACATCTGCAATGTCCAGTTGCTCTAGAGATATTTAGGGAGGTTTAAAACCTAATTCCCTCTCTGCCATACTTTCAGTCAGTCCTGAACTGGGCTAACTTGGATATCTTTCAGTAGCGGCCCGAGCAGTGAGAAAAGTAATCAAGACAACAACTGAAGTCAGAGATCTCAATTGGGGCTCGTCATATACACTGATCTTGCTAGGAGTGACCCCCAGCTTTGGACCTCCCCTTAAAGAACCTTGCTGTAATCTTCTCTAGTCATGTGGACCGCAGAGAAGTAACCACCCTGCTTTTCACTGTAGACCACACTCGGATCCTAGGTCCCAGAATCCTATTCAATATGGTCAAGTCCACTTGAGTGTGTCCTCCAGGCTGCCTGTGGCCAAAGTGTGCAGCAAGAAGACAAGGGGCAGCTGTCTGCAGGTACGGGGGACGGACAGCATGCCTGAGTGCGGAGGTGTCCACCTGGTGTACAAGGGTCCTGATGACGCAGGACAGAGCTGGGTGGAGAGAGAAGGGCTGGGGGCCAGGAGCTCCCACCACTACCACGTCCAATGCCCATTTCCACGAGCAAGCTCAGGGGCTCCCTGAGCTCTGAATTCACACCTGGCTTCTAGGTCATTAGGAAGGCATAAGTTTTCATTGTAGGCAGACGGAACATATTTTGTTTAACAGTTCGTGAGCTTGATTCGTACGTTTTAAATATTTAGACATGTGATGTGTAGGCCTCCATTTGTTCTCTTGCCCCAGGCTCTGCAAATGTTAGGAGTGGGCCTGCAGTACCCCAGCATATTTTGTTTGGTTAGTACAGTTTCCAACATTAACAACTGGGAACCTTTGTGTAAGAATAGAGATGTCTGGTTTCAGAGCAACAAAGGAGGGTGAGGAGGGGGGGAAAGATGAGCAAGAGGGAGGGAAGGAAGAAAAGGAAAGGAGGAGGAAGGGAGGAAAAAAGAGAGAGAAGGGAGGAGGCAAACAGGAGGGAAGGGAGAGAGGGAGGAAGAGAGGAATAAAGTCATGACATGTGGGCGCTACCTGTATGGCGGACGGGCTGGAGCTGAGCAGCTTGGCCGCTGTAGCTAGGGCTGGGCCGTGTTGTCTAATTGGTCACAGTTCCCACCTGTCTCCCTTCACTCATTTTGGTGACCTCTGCCCTTGTGGCCCTGAGTGCATTTGAGTTTGTCACCCCTGATTTAAAGCCTTTGTCAGCTCTGTCTTTTCCATAGAAAGTCACTGTGCTATCACATTAAATACAGGGTTTTGGTGTCTTCTTTCCAAGCTCTCTCAAAGAAGTTGTGAGATTTATTCTTTTGTTTCCCCCCCCACCCCCGATCAGCTAACAGTAAATTCCTAAATTTCAGTATGAGTCAATGCTTATAGGTTTGGCAGTTCATTCCCTCACTTCAGAGTCTTGGAGACTCATTAAGACAACAACTAAGAGTTTCAAGAGAGCAGTCTCTCTCGGCAGGAGCCCTTCCTTTTCACTATGCCTTGTGAACTGGAAACCCAACGGAATGGATTTTCTCACTTTGACCCCGGTGAGGGAGGGAGATTTTTGATAACCGACAAAGGGCTTTTGTTCGGGTTTGCGTCAGGATAGCTCAGCTCTCCCCATGTCACGGCCCCTTACTTCTGGGCTCATCTTCCCTTCCTGCCCCGCAACAGCCCTAGTCGTCCCCCGCCGGGGCCACAGCTCTCCTCACCTCCAGTCCCAGCACTCTGCCCCCTCCAGGACCCTCCCCCCAGTCTGTAAAACAGCTTTGCACATTAACCTCCAGGGCATTCCCTGGGTTTCTAGCCGGGTCCTCAGCCCCACAGGCTGCCAAAATAGGCTCTTTACACTCCATAGATGGGAGAGAAAAATCTGCTTGTTCCATTGCAACTGTCAAGCAAAAGGCGTGCTGAGCTCAGATAGAAATAGCAGCAGGGTCAGGGCAGGGCAAGGCCCCAGCATTTCATTAGCTCGGCCCAGCTAAGGGGGTGATTAAATACACACAGTGACCATGAATGGGGCCATGGAGGGCAGCCACAAAGAGCAGCACAGAAAAATCATTCTTTGGCCGCTGTCATCTGGCTGAATGGGACTTAATTATTGGGATAATGAGAACTGATTTTCATTGTTTTAATTTGGAGGAAGGAGTAAGAAAGGAGGGATTCTTTTTCTTCCTCTGGGCAAAAGGATGCCACACTACGGCCTCCAGCGGGGCTCCACGTCCCCCAGGCTGCTGCTGGCTGGTCCGTGGGACCCACTGTTCTTTAAGTGAAGTGAGATGGTGTGACGGTTGTGTTCTGGGTTGGTGGTTACTTTGGGCCCTGGCATCCCAGCAGGATGTGGCCTCCTCAGAGCACGCCTGTGCTGGCATCCGCCCCCGGCAGCTGCACCACAGCAGCCCAGAGACAATCCATTGAGCAGAATAGCCTTTACTCTGCCCTTTCCAAATGCTCCAGTCATTAATGACTCCTACCTTGGGCCTTTTTAAAAAAATAACAAACCAAGATCTAGAAAATTCAAATTAACTGCTCAGGGAAAACATGAAATTCCAAGTTCCTTGTCATCTCTTTGAGGCTCAAAAGCCCAGGCCTCTGTTGCAGACCACACCCTGAGATGGCAGGAATTATCAAAACTTGTGAAGCCAGAAACTCTCGACAATTGAGATAAGCTCCAACCCCATGAAACAAGAAAGTCATTAATCATCCCTCGCTTATTTGGTTTGATTCACCTGCTATCATCTCAAAATCTTGCTCTTCATTTAGAAATGTGAGTTATTTATCCTCCAACTGAGTTGCTCATTTCTGTGGAAATGCATAATGATGCACCCTCCCAAGAAAGTCTCTTCTGGAGACTTAACAGGATATAGATTATGCTTTTCAAATCTGATAGCTACATTCTGGGTAACAAGGAGAGTTGGCCACAGTAGGTTAATGGCCTATCTGGGTCCTTTCCAGAGAAATACTGTAGCCTTCCCAGAAGCCACATCCTATTTATAGGTCTTCAAAGAATGTGTCTGCCTATCAGAATTGATTAATAATGCCTGTCAGGAGTGGGGCATGGCTGCTATGGAGGAAACAGTGGCTGCATCTGTCATGACTGAGCTCTTCTTTGCCTTGGAAACCCATGCAGATCAGTGAAGGGGAAGTCAAGTTTAGAGTGCATGTGATATTCCTAGAGTGTGTTTCCTAATCCCCAAAATTTTATTACCCAACTAACTGCTCATTACAAAGCCATATTCTCAGTGCAAACCTTTGGGCCTTTGTTTGGGGCTGACACTGTTACCTGAAGGAAGAGAGAATAGGCAGAGTAGGACTTAGAATAGTTTTAGTATTTACACCTTTTGTCTCACTTAAAAATGGTTGGCTGTGTCATATGTCTTTCTTTCTCCAGTCTGATTTTACACGGTCAGCTTTGGGTATTTCTCAAAGGCAAACTGGTTTCATCTCCTATTTGGCTGAGATTTCCACTGGTTCTCTGTGTCTATAGACGTGGTCTCTAAACTGTTTTGGTTGATCGTCTCATCAGTAAACAATTCTTGAATATATACTCATCATATACATATATATTTCATATATATTAATGTATATATACATTATACATATATAAAGCATATACAGAATTACTTTTTTTTTTTTTTGTGGTTCAGGCTGGCCCTGAGCTCAGCCTCAAACTCACATCACAGCAATCCTCCTGCCTCTGCCTCCCGAGTGCTGGGATTACAGGCGTGAGCCACCACGCCCGGCACTGTGGTATATGGTATGTGGTACTGGTTGCTGCTGGGCGTGAGTCTCCACGCCCAGTATTGTATGTGGTTACCGGGGAATCAAACCCGGGTCCTTGTGCTTGTAAGACAGGCACCGGAACCACTGAGCCAAATCCCCGGCCCCAGAATTACACTTTTAAAAGACAGAAATATAGATGAAGTAAGCAAAAACTTAAAATATCTTTTTAATTATGATTTTAAACTATCAGCTGATAACCTCAGCATATAGTAAATATGTAAAGGAATGTGCAAGCTACATGATGGGAAATTTAAATCTTTATGCCTAAGAGTTTTTTAAAAATATTTTTTAACTGTTTGGTTTGACTTCCTATCACATGTGAATACATGATCACTGTTTTCAGTCTATCGTATGTGCAGAGAAACTGTTCTAAGGAAAGTGTGCATCTACCTACTATTCTTACCAGTTTATGTGCTTTTATTCCTAATATTATCTTAAGCCCATTGTTTCCATGTAGGGATATTTTAATAAATTGGTCATTTTGGGGTATGTTATGATAATTAGACATGTGAAATGAGTCTGAATCATGCAGTGTAGTAACTCAGGCTTTGCTGAAAGCCCCAGTTGACTGAGTGTGCTACTGCCACCTCCACTGCATTTTGCAGTTCCTAATCTTGCCACTGGATATTTCATGAATTGTCCATGACACATGATCATGGATAGAATGAAGGATCCATTCTGATAAAAAAAAAATTTAAAATTTCAATAATTTCTGCCTGAATTGTAATTGACCGGTGTGTGGAACTCTGAGACAATGGATGGCTTTCAAACATGTGGACATTAGTGTATAGGTACTTTTCCATCTGATTTTACCCTGTCTTTTCAGCCTAATCTCCTATTCCCTGTTCTGTTGCATTCTTTAAAAAAAAAAAAAAAAAAATTGGGCCGGGGAGTTAACTCAGTGGTTCCGGCGCCTGTCTTGCAAGTGCAAGGGCCTGGGTTCGATTCCCCGGGTAACCACATAACAATACTGGGTGTGGAGACCCACACCCAGCCGCAACCAGTACCACATACCACAGTGCCGGGCGTGGTGGCTCACGCCTGTAATCCCAGCACTCGGGAGGCAGAGGCAGGAGGATTGTGATGTGAGTTTGAGGCTGAGCTCAGGGCCAGCCTGAACCACAAAAGCGAGACCCTGTCTCAAAAAACCTTAAAAAAAAAAAAATTAACAGTTTTGGGGGAAGGTTGTATATAATATTATTTCAATCCTGCCTCCCCTTAGTTCATTCTTCCTTATATTTTCTCTTTTGTTTTCCTACTTCCCAGAACTTAGCTTTCCATTCAAGGATCTTTTTGCATTGTTTGCCTGGATTTAGCACAGCAACAGCCACTTGCTGTAGTAAGTACCCACACAGATAGTTGTTTCTTTAGCCTTTTCCTGCTTCACCTGTTCAGTGTAGATGCCATGTTTCTTCCTGTAAACTTGGGTTGTCTTGCCAATTTCCTAAACTTTATTATGTCCTTGCACAACCTGAACTTCCCCATCGTTTTAGATGAGCGTGGATCCAATGTTTTACTCCGGTCTTAGCTCTTTGAAAAAGAGGGAAGAGAATCTTGCAAACAGAGAATGGTGCATGGAAATGTATTCTGTGGCTCTCCCTGTGGTCAGAAGTCACAGAACCTTGAACTTCATTCTAGCCACTGCCATTTCTGTGGCGACCACAGAAGGGAAGAAAGCTCACATCTTCTTCTATGTGAAATATTCTCTAAGATCTCTGTTCCTTTTTACTTCTTGTTTGAGACAACTGGAATGCCTTTCTTCTGTTCCCTTCTGTAGCCCAAGTGAAGTCTTTGAAGGTCTTGATCCCCTTAAATGAGAAGTTACCAAGCTTTTTCTATAAAAAGTAAAAAAGTGAATAGTTTAAGCTTTGCAGGCCAAACTGTATCTCACATAACTCAGACCTACCACTACAGTGCAAAATCAGCCACAGACATGTATAAACAAAAGTGTGGCTGTTTTTATAAAACTTTCTTTACAGAAATAGATGATGGAGTCGATATGATGCTAGGTCCGTCCTTTGCCAGCCACTGCTCCCAGTGTGTCACTCTGTACTGCCTTCCTTATGGCCTCTTCTCCATGATTATCTGCACATTTTCCCCAAAGGACTGAATTTCTTGAAATCAAGGACTTTACTTCCTGCTCACCAGGAAGTGTTCAATAAAGGCATATTATTGAATATCAAGAACTATCATGATGTTCCAGATAGAAAAATGGAGAGAATTCTTCTGTTGGATATAAGATCAAAAGGGTTACTTCTGCTATCTAAAACGAAAGATAACATAAAAATCCTAATGAATGGTATTAGGGGATTTGGTTTGAGCTTAAACTAGGCCTTCTCATGGGGCAGTTGGTATCTTGCTCCCCTGGATACTATTTTCATTTCCCAGTCACATGGCTTTGGCCTGCAGCATCAATGAAACCTATAGAATTATCTCCCTTTCAATCATACAGCTACTGTTACAATCTGTCCCTATATATGTATAGTGCCTTATGATTTTTCAAAGCAAGTAACACAATTCCTATTCTGTCAGACCTGGCAACTGACAAATATCAAGTGACTCACTCTGTGACTGATACATCTGGGACTTCTGATTCCCAGCCTACGACTCTTTTTATTACACCAGACAGCTTCTCAAGCAATTAGAACAAAACGATACTATGTAAGATGAAGCCAAAGAGTAAATTAATTCCATTTGAAATTCCAAGGAAACCGTGAGACAAATATGTATCCAAATTTCATTGGTATTTGGTAGAATTGGCCCAAGGGATAGATGTATGGACCGCTGCCAGTTTTGTACAAGATACATGAATCTCAAAATCAATTTCACTAACATTCATTTATCCTGGAAATGCAAAAATCTAGACAAGAACTTGGCTTGGATGAAGAGCTTCACACATGCTTGTGTCCCTCCTCCTCTTATAAGATGTTCTGCAAGCCCCAGACCGCACTGTTGGGTTTGACTGTGAAGGCCGCCTCTGCACACTCGCCGCCACAGCCCGGCTCACACTGACTCAGAAGCAAGAGCGTTGCTGCCGCTGAAGCGGGTCCTCTGCTCTGTGTTCCTTGGAAATCTCTTGCCTCAGCTTGGGCATGACCCAACCCACTCAGAAGGGGAGAGCAATTTTATAGCTCCGTGTGGAGTGACTCCAAGCCATCGTATCTATTTCCAAATGATCTGACGCAGCAGGCAGATCATGTTTCTTTGGAGGCTTGGCTGAGAATAGTCAGTCTGGCAACACTAAACCAGAGAGGATAAAGTGAGACTGTCAAAAAAATTAAAAATGGCCTCTCAGGAGGGAGGACCAATGAAATGTCCAGGAGATCAGAAGTGGGATGCTTTCTGGCAGGATTAAAGAAAGGAAGCCTCAGTGACCATGTGTGAAATTCAAAAGAGTGAAAGACGGTGTGGGGAAGCAGATGGGCATGTGCCCAGTACTTTCCTGAGTCCAGGCACCAAGCCTAAAACAACTCACAAAGTCTACCGCTTGCTTCTACTCTTACCTTTAATCAGACTTTTTAACGGGATTTTTTATGGTTGGTTACCTGTCCATCTTATTGACACCCTACCAAAGGAGCCAGGGTCTTGACTGTGTTTGCCAGAGACCAGCAGAGCCCTGTGTTCAGTGATGATGGTCTCAGAGTACAGTGATTACTGGGCTCCAGGAATGGGATGTGGGAATAGCACAGAAGTTGGGTTTCGCTGATGGTCTTTGGTAAGAAATAAATACCCTGTTGCTAGGATGAAAATAGTATTGGTTCTTCACAGATCATTTGAAGGGATAAGCTGAGCCCTGGAAACAACTCCTAACCCAGATAACTTTCTAGTCAGCAGCATAAAGGCAGATCTTTAAGCATCAGGTTCCATAGGTATGTATCTGGGTGGTTATTCCCTGCTCTGATTGCACAGAGATCTTTTCTTTTCTTTTTTTTTCCCCCTCCAGGACCAGGAATTAAACTCAGGGCTTTGTGAGGCAAGCATGACACTACTGAGATAAATCCCTGGCCTGAGCAGAGATATCTTCAAAGGCAAAGACGTGCTGACAAAGTTGGGCTCTTTGAGGCTGTCCCTTGAGCAAGAGGAGGAATATGCCTCTGGCTGTCCACTTGGCAATGGAAGTCTTTATATTTAAATAGTATGACCACTGGAGGCAGCAGAAAAGAGTTGAAAAAGAACAGCAGTGTCTTCATTTGCTCAGAGCCTTTCACAGTCAACTCAATTGCCCTTTTTCAGGAAATTACTACATGCAGGCATTTTCTCACAATACAGCAAGGCTTCCCTTGCCCTTACGCCTTAGCTGTCTCTCACAAAAGGTGGTCTTAAAAGCATCTGTGGCAGGAAGAGTGACAGAAGCACTATGGAGACGGGGGTGGGGAGGGTCATCGTCATAAAGTAGGATCATCCTTGAGGGTATGCCAATGAGGGAGCCCTGTCCTCCATTCATTCCCCCAGTACTCACGGATACCCCCAATATTTCTATTCTGCTTGTTACTCCCAGGAAACAAAGGGCTTGGGGTTAAAGAGGAGTAGAGCAGGGAGTACAGGGAAGGGGTAGCACAGCGGTGGGAGGTAGACTGCACCACATGGCTAAGGACTTTGCCTACCAGGCCAAGTCTGAACTTTGTTCTGTGGGTGTGAGGAGTCTCCTTAGGACTTTCTGCAGGTGGAGGCACAGATCACCACCCCACTCCAATAAAAGGTCCGATTGGAGATAAGAATAAAAATGACAGGTAGATTATGTGAGCTGTGTTAAGCACCGGGCCTGCTCTGGCCACGCGCTAATCTCCTTCTCCATGTCCCTGCTGACCACCCTACAGCTTACATGCCTTGTTAGCGCTTATTTTCTGTCTGGTTCTCCAGCTGGGATATGAGCCCCAGGAAGACAGGAAGGCTGTTGTCATAGTCACCATTGTGTTCCTAGTTTTAAGCACAGAGTCTGGCACAAAGTAGACCTTCAACAAATAGTTTTAACGTGAATGACCTTTTTTTGTGTAGAGTTGTCTCCAGGCAGTAGAGAGGTAGGAGATCCAGAGCTAGGAGATCTGCTGTGACAGAGAAGGGCCAAGATCTGGATCCAGAGCACAGGGGAACAGGGGAACAGGAAGACTCCTCGGGTGAGCACTGACAGATGTTGCTGAGGGAGGGGAGGATCAGCTTGACTTTAAGGTTTTCTGACTTTAAGGCTGTCTGAGTGGCTAGAGGTAGGGTTGACTGAGGGACAAGAGGGAAGGGACCTGAGGAGGGGCCTGTCATGGGAAGCAAGGGAGTGTAGATAATTAGATCAGTTTTGGGCATATGTGAGGATCAGTTTTGGGCATATGTGATTTGACACAACTGTAGAATGTCTGACTGGAGATGTCCAGTAGACAGTTGGAAATATGTGTGGGCCACTCAGGAAGATGGCTGGGGCTGAGATCACAGGGTTTTGGTGATAAGTGAAACCAGAAGAGGGAAGGTCCCTCAAGGAAAGCAGATAGAGTTGGAAGGAAAAGATAGAAGTCCATACCTAGAAGGTGTGCCATTTGATGGGATAGTGTCAAAGACATCCGAGGAAGGAGACAGAGGTGAGATCTGCAAGTAGGCCAGGACTTGTGGCTCTGAGAAGACTGCAGAGCAAGGGTCGGGAGACCCAAGAGCTGCCGTGTGGGTGAACAGCACCACCCAGTTCTCTCTGAGAAATAGTAATTCTGGGCCATTGAGAAAGCAGAACACATGTGTGGAGTCACCAGGACTTTCTCCTTTTAACATTCTCTGAAGACAGGGCCAGATCCAGTTGAGTGCTGAAGGGCCTGCTCATTCCTCAACTTGAAAAACCAGCAACTCCGGCTTCACTTCCTCTCCCACCTAAGAAGGGCTTTCACAGGCTAGACAGGTATTTGACAGATGGCCACACTCTGGGGTCTGGATTCAGGCTTCCACGGGATTACTACAGGGGCTTCTGGTTTCGGTCTTCTCAGGGGAGACGTTTCTTCTGCAGGCTGCTTTACATATCAGTGCTAGTCTCAGCCTTTCATGACAACCTCCGTTCTCATCACGTTATTGCTACAACAGAGCTCCCCCTGCCCTCCTGCCGGCCTTCTGGACGCTCCCTTCCACTTCCTGTCATCTAGTTCAGGTCACTGATTTCTGTACTTATTGTAACTATGAAAATTGCATAGAAATGACATGGACGCTTAAAGAGAAGCCATTATACAGCACAGATCACAGTGGAGATGCTTCGGCTGGAGGGAGGAGGGTTGGGGTCCAGGCGCTCACTACACAGGGCTGAACTCTGGAACGCCGCGAATCTCTTGTGAACCATTGAGGCAGGAGGACAGTACTGCCTTCCGGTCCGTCACACGCACGCGCACACACACACACACACACACACACACGCAGGTCCCTCCCTCTCTGGGGATGAACAGGGCAGGCTGGGACTTGGTGTTGAAGGCCCGGTCACAGAGCACTCTCCGTGCTGGTGTAGGCCTCCTCCTCCAGGGCAGAACTACCTGGACCTTTCCACAACTTCTTAAGGATGGAGTTATGTCACCAGGCGTAGGCGAACAGCGCATCCCTGGGGAAAGCTCTGTGGGAGAGGGACCCACAAGACATGGTGTCCAGAAAAAGAGTCCAGAAAAAGCCCCACTGGAGAGCTGTCTCCCATTCGCACTGGAAATTCTAAGGATCCTGTCTCGAGGGCCTCTGAAGTTTCTCCTGGAATCTAGGGAGGGGCAGAGGCAGCCGCCTGCTAACCTGCTCCCACCAGCCTTGTGCAGGGGAAGCCCGCCCTTCCCTCCGGCCGCTGGGACACCCCTGCCCCTCCCAGGCTCCGGGTCCCAGCGCCTGCCTGGCCCGCCGGCCCGTGGCGGTGACTCAGGCCTATCCTTCTTGTTCAGAGCTGGGCTCACTGCAGATCCCGGATTGGAAGGCGTCGCCGGCGGACGGGTAGTAGAGAGACGCGCTGCCCAGGCCCTGCCACCCTCCACCGGCCCCTCCTCCCAGCTGCGACTCCGCCAGGCCGAGCGCGGGGATGGCGCGGTCAGTGGCACCCAGTGACAAGGCCGAACACAGGGCGGTGGCCTAGACCCTCCCCCCAGCCCGGTCCTTGTTAAGGAGCCGGGGGCGACGTGGGGCCCGCCGCGGCCCTGGGGCTCTGAGCTGCCAGCTTTTGCGGCCTTCCGGCCTGACCTCCACCGTGGCCGGGGCTCCCTCCGCGTGGTGCCTGAGGACTCAATTTGCGTTGATTCCAGGGCCCCGGAAGTGACTCAGGCTGAAGTTTCAGGTTCTGCGAGATCTGCGAGCTGAGCTTCCAGCTGCAGGAGTCAGTCCTTCAGAAGCCTCCAGCGCTGCCTCGGCTGCGCGTCCAGCTCCTCGAACAGCCCGACCCAGGACCTTGACCGAGTCAGACTTGCAGCCGCAGGACCGTCCGAGCCGCTGTCTGGAGTCACGCGTGGGGCGCGCGGCGGGGCAGCTCACATTTCTTTGGGCCCCAAACCTCACTTGACAAGCGACTTGAGGCATGGCTCAGGTCCTGGTAAACAGATTGCAGCGCATATCAGCATTTAGCCGCGCCACAGGGTCACCTACAAAACGGGGCCCAGGAGGGGAGGAAGCCCGATAGGTTTTTCTTTCGTCTTTTTTGCTCCTAAGTCCTGGAAGGGAGCCACAGTGTAATCCCGGAATCCTGCTGCTCTCCCTGGTGAGCGATGTTCGGTTGCCTCTGGTGACAGGAAACTTGCCACCTACAGAGCAGCCTAGTAAAACTTGGGCAGGCTCTGACTTTTGTCCAACAGCGGTTTATTGCAGCGAGGTTCCGGGGTCGGCTCGGACGTGAGGATGGAGAAGGGGACCCAGCTAAGGTTGTTGGTGTTCTGTAGGGCCAAGAATTAGCAGGACTCCTGCGAGAGTGTGAAGTGCAGCAGTGTCTCTTCCCCTCGCAGGTCTGTCGCTGTCTGTGCTTCCGGGTGCTTCTTTCTGGCCCAGGAGGTGCTAGAACCACACGCGGACTTTTGTTTACTTGTCCTGCTGGAAATATGGACTGGAGGATATTTTCATACTTTCCAAAGAAGGGCTCTTTTCCCGGGCAGTTAACAGGGCTTAAGTATATGTGGCCCTCCAGCACTTGTCTATTGCATTTTCTTTCCAGGGAAGCTCAAATGACTGCTCATTAACTCTTTCATTCGAAAGATGTGCTGCAGTGAAATGTCACTGCTTTGGACAAATTCAGGCTGCAGTCTGAAGCATTTCAGACACAACACCTCCCCAGCAAGACTTTTGCTCCTCTCCATCCTATAGTCTGTCAGAAACACAGCCAGCAAAAGCTTCCTTAGGAGAGGTGCGCCTGGTCTACTTTTAAAAATAGATGCACCTCTTGTACAAACATCATTTTGCTTGTTGGAATGTAAATGATATTATTGGAAGGCTTGGAGACAGTTTGTTCTTTTAGTGGATTAGCAATTGCCCCCTGAAAATATTGTTTCACAGTATTTGCTAAGCACATCCCTCCTTGTGTGGTTTGGGATCCGTGTCAGCCTGCCCAGATGGATCAAAACTCTGGAAAATTTGCTATCCCCAAGTCTATATTGATCGAGGACAGAGTTGATGGTCGGTACAGGTTTTTTTGGAGAGATTTGGGAGTAACAGAGAAATGGTCTAAGGACCTCTTAGCAAAAACTTTCCAAAATGTAGTTAAGAAGACACGTTTATAACCAGGAGGAATAGTCTGTAGGCAGCAGACAGGGTAGGGAATGCTCACAGAGCTGGAAGGTAGAGAAGCGAAGATAACGTAGCAGTAGTACCAGAAAGGAGCTTAAAATAGTTCCCTCTCAACCTGCACCGTCTCCCACGTTCTGCCTGGCAGAGCATCTTTGTGCCTCCTGACCTGAGCCTGACTTACACACAGTCAGCTGCCCCCGTCCACTTTGTCCCATTCCGTGCTCGACTCCAGATCAGTGTCCTGCCACTCGCTTCTTTCACTTGTTCATCCCACCCACCCCAGTCCCTCCACAAATTAAAAACACGTGCTCTGCACTAACAGTCAGTACCTGTGACCTGGCTCTCAGAACCTGTCCAGACTCACGCCTTGCCCGTGTGTGTGTGAATGAGGTCCGAGGGGCACATTTGCCCTGCGATGGAATGCTCACCGCGTGCCGGCGGCTGCAGGGCGCTCGTCTGTTCTTAGGGTCAAGCCGTCCACCTCCCACCTGTGTCAGGCCCCCTCTTCCTCCCAGTCTTCCCGGCTGCACTCCCCGCCCCTCTGCTGCACACCTCTCCGGAATACAGTGCCTCTGTCTTTTCCTAAGCCAGAGTGGTGAATTGGCAATCTGAGGGCCAAATTTGGACCATAGATTTGTTTTGTTTGGACTACGCAGTTCTTTTAAGACTCAGGGAATTGTGCATCACCGTCTAGATTTACAACTTCAGTGGGAAACCTGGGAGATCTAGTAACCCTGGATTTCAGCTTGCTAAATACCAAGATGCCCCTAGAAACAGCTGTTCTGGTTCACCATAGCCCTTCTTACATGGCTAGGGTCCAGGGGATCATCATCTGCATTCAAAATGTCCACTTCAATGCCACTCCTACCCCCAAGATGTTGACATTTGGGGTAGATCAATCCTTGATTATATCAGAGTGCTAATATATTATAGCGTAGTTAGCAACCCTGGTTCCCACCCACTCAATCAGAAAAAAAAAAAACAAATATTTCCAAAGCCTGGAAGCAGATGTCACTCTGTCCACTATTGTGCTGTCTACTACTCGCACATAACCCATCCACTACTAAAAATTCCCTTGAAAACAGAGGCAGAAAAATGAACTAGTCATAGCATTTTTAAAAAATAAATTATCCAAAGTACATTTAGTACATTCCCCTAAACACTTGCCCCAAATGAAAAAAAAAAAAAAAAGTGAGTTAATAGCACATTCTTGTTGAGGCACTTCATTCTGCACGCCTCAGTTCCCGTTGTAATGTTAATCGATTATGGTTTCTTTGCTTCTACCTCTTACATGTAATGAGAGTCGCTATGCAGCTGTCCACCAGGCACCACCCCAAGAAAGGCCACATTGAAAGGAGCACAAGAAGACCTGAACCCAGGCAGCTTTTCCACAGGAAATGTTGTCACTGAGATTTTTGGGTTTTATTTCAATTATAAAAATACTATACGCTTACAGTAGAAATGTCAGAAGATAACAAGGTACTAGGAAAAAGTTAAAAATCACTCATGATCTCACTGTCTGAAGATAATCAGTTATTTTTTTAATATTCCCGTCCTGTTTTCTCTTATGTATTGATATTGATGTCTGCTCTGTGGATTTGGTTTTATTTGTAGCAGAATTGAGTTTGTACTGGTTATAGCCATGGGCCTCTCGTGGCTGTATAGGTAGTTGATTTCACCAATTCCTCTTGCTGGACTCAGAGTTGTGGCCCGATTACTTCCCCAGAATGTGTGACAGAGCAGCCAGCACAGAAGTCATCCCCTCCACTGGGAAGCGACAATGACCTCAGCATTAAGGAGATGGGTAAGTGGTAGACTGAGGCCTGGTAAGGGATTTGCAGGCAGGAAGAAGCTCCTGTTCAGCCCTAAGGAGTGGCCGTATGCTGGGAGCTACGGGAGGGGAGATGGGCTGGGGCCCTGGGGAACATGGGGTCCTCTGAAACTTATCCCAAAGGAAGCAAACGAGGCCTTAGCCACAGGCCCGGGATTGCTTGACAGCTGGAGTCCAGTGGAGGTCACACTCTGTCCGGCACACACAGCATTCTTCAGTAAGGCAGGAGACAGAAGCCCAGGTGGGCTGGGCTTGGAGTGGGGATAGAGAATTACCTCAGGCTCAAGAAATGGCCTGACAGACCCAGCCAAAGGTCACAGGGGTGGGAACTAGGCTCAGGAAACCTTTTCCCACTCAAATAATGACACTGTAACACAGAAGTAAAAGTGGTCTTTGTGACCTAGCAGAGAAACTATCTTTGCTTATTAACATGGCTTCACAGACCCAACATGAACTCATGTTGATAAAATGATAATGAATACTTTCTACACCATGTCACGGCTCACAAAGTGCTTTCTATAATACATTAGCCCAATCTCCTTGGATAGATGTTTTTAAGTGGATTCTCTCATTTTATAGAAATAGAGTCTCAGAAAAGGGGATTTGTGTAAGCGCAGACAGGTAGTTGGCAGAGGACTCAGGTTCCAGAGCAGCTCCAAGGACAGGGTGTGATAATCCACTCTCTGTGACCACCTCTTCTATTCTTGCAAAGTGACTTTGATTGGGAAACACATGTATCCTGCCTCTGTGGCCTCAGCCTTTGCAAGATGAATTAGCCAAGAGAGCGAATAGGATAAGCCGGTCCTCCGCATACGTTGAGAATAGTGGGAGACACCCCTCAGGGACCTTTCTCATCCCTCAAGGGCCTTTCCAGCACCTGGAATCTTCTTCCCCGGAAGCGAGTGCCACTGTACCCTGACCCACCATGCCCCTCCCCTCTGCTGTGTTTTCTCCTTAGCGTTTATCACCTTCTCCTACATGAATATTGTGTCATTTTCTTGTTTTTTTTGTCTCCTCCCCTGCACGGTAAACATGACTGGGCAGGCTTTCTGTCAGTCTTGTTCCTTCCTGTTTCCCCATGCCTAGGATATGCCCTGAACGAAGTAGGTGCTCCAGAAGTAATTGATGGGTGAATAGCAGTGGGAGGTATTAGAGTGAATTAGCACAGTGACTAGTTCATAATAGGGAATCACACGCGTTGCTTCCTCTTTTCTCTTCCCTCCTCTTGCATTCAGTGTTATTGCTCTGAGCAGTCACCTTTAGAATTGAAATATTTTCAGAAAAGGCAACACTTTGGACCATGGACCAGGGAAAAATCCCTTGCTGGCTCTCAGGAGAGCAGGGCAAGTCTCAAAATGAACAGAGCTGTGGTCTTGTTTATCCTGTGTAAGGGCAAGGGACACGTGGGCGTGGGGGCCTTTCCAGTGCTGTTTGCACCTCTGCCCAGCTGTGGGGTGGGTGGGGCCTCCCTCTTTCGTCAGCTGGGTCCCGTTCTCAGGCCCGGCGTCTGCCTGCTGACCGGCTGGAGGTTTGTGGAGCTCCTCTGTTAACAACACACACTTTCATTCATCCTGACACTTGGTGATTGGGAGGTACAGTGCGCAGCGAGTCCCTTGTGGGCACAGAGCTGCCCTGACTTGATGGCAGCTCAGAATCAAGAAGGACAGACCCTGACCAGGGAACTCTTTGGGCCACTCCAGGCCCAGCAGACTTTCTTCTCCTACTTTTGGGTTCTGTCCCTGCCCAGGACCTTGCTCAGACCCCTTCCCAGAACATGCGGCCTCCTGGCTGCTCTCCTAGTCTGGAGCCTACTCTACAGCCCTCTCTCTGCTGACTTCCTTCCCCATTGTCCCCCAAATTCAGAGTGAGGAGAATGGGAGTCCCAGGATAGCCAGGGCTTGGTGGGGGTAAGAGCAAGCGTAGGCCAAGCAGGGCAGGTGGGGTGGGGTGAGCTGGGCATGGGGGGGACCAAAGCCCTTAGCAGTAGCAACCCAAGGAGGGGAGGTTAAAAGAGAAATGAAGAGATAGTGTGTGAGGGGTGATTTTAGTGTGGGAAAGCAAAGGTTCCAGAGGTTGTTTGGAAGAAGCTTTTCTGGAATTACCCCTGGAGAGACCCCTGCATGGCCTCTCAAAAACTCTGCAAAGATCATATCAGCCCTGGGAGCATCTGCAGGAGGCTGTGCACATCTGCACAGAGGCCAGCTTCTAGCAAGAACTGGCCCCACGTAGGCAGGTGACAAGCGTGAGGTCAGCCATCACGCTCGCAGGAGTGACACTCGCAGCCCTCCCAGGTCCTTCTGCCCCGGAGCCCTGTCCACACTTTGGCACTCTCACTATTGGTTGGATAAGACATATGCTCTCCAGGCCTCCTCGCGGCCAGCTCACAAATCTCCAGGCTCAGCAGCAACTCCTTCCTCCTTCCTCCAGTGTTCCCAAACCAGACCTCCAGCCTCCACCCAGAGCTACCTTCTCCTCTCCTAAGAAGCCTTTGCTGGTCCCTGGAAATATCTCCAGGTCCTCCTGTACCTCTCTTGAGCACATCTTGTACACATGGGGTCATTACTTTAATGTACATGAGTTAGATCCTGCTAGATGTAAATTCCTTAAAAGTAAGGACCAGAATTAAAATCCCTTTAATCCCTCATAGACTTACAGTGCCCTTGTGTATGTGGAGCCCCTTTAGCAATCCTGGTAGACCGGACTTTTCCAGGGAGCCCTGTGAGGGTGCTGGCAGAGGGGAGATTTGCTGATTCCTTGCAGATCTGGTCCCTGCAAAGCAGCTCCAGGCCATTGAACAATAATATTGTCACCAGAGGGGCCTGCCCTTCAAAGAAACAGGGCCTGATAGCTCTTGTTATATGCAAAGTGGAAAAGGTACCAACACTGTTCTCTGCATTTCCTGCCTTTCAATTGAGTGAGGACAGACACACGATTTATTGGGCATTTCCTAGCCTCTCTTCACCATAGGAAACCAGTATGGAAAAAAAAGGTGCAAATTTTAAAAAGATGTGTGAGTGTTTTGAGGAGGCTGGGGGGAGAATTCCTCTGTACCATTAAAGTAAAAAAAGAAAACTCTCTAACAGCAGGACCTCTGATCTAGAAGCATACTGACCATAAATTGACGCCAGCCTTCCAGAGCTTAAAGCTGCTTGTGGCGTAGGAGGAGGGAGTGGGGCAGGGAAAGGGAGGTGGTGAAGGCCAGCCTCTCTCTGCTCCCATTTCCACGTGACCTAGCTTGGCCTTGGTGGGGCAGTGTGGCTTTAGCCACCGCGACCAGCAGGGCAGCAGAGGACTGCAGGGGCCTTCACCACCTGCAAGGGTTGGTTTCAGTCCAAAGAGGTCCCCACCCAACTGGGGGCACCAGGGGAGAGACAAAGAAGCAGGACTCAGCCGCAGCAGCTCTGCTAGGCCCCGCTCTGCTCTGAGCATGTGCTCCGAGGTCTGCTCTAACAAAGAACCACACCACACTTAATGCCATCAGAGCAGCAGAAGGTTGTGGCACCATAGTTTTGGAAGCCAGAAGTCAGACACTAAAGCTTCATCAAAGCCACACTTCTCCCGAAGGCTCTTGGGTTGGCTTTTCCGGCTCTTCTGGAGTCTGCCAGCGATCCTTGGCATCCCTTGACCTGGGGCTGCGTTGTTCCAGTCTCGGCCTCCACTTTCACCTGTCCTTTTCCTTGTAGCTGTGCCTGTACCTGGTGCCTGTACCTGTTCCCTTTGTGCAAGTCTGTCTCCATGTATCTCTCTCTTTGTATAAGGGTGCTTGTCATACTGAGCCAATGGCCTACCTTACCCCGGTAAGTCTTCACCTTAACTTATATCTTAATTACATCGATAAAGGTCCTTTTAAAAAATAAGGCCATATGCAGATACTAGGAACTGAGTTTTCAATATGTCTTTGAAGGAGCAGAGTTCAACCTACCTTAGTAAATCTAATGCTTATCATCTGTGGTTTTAGGTCACCAAACCAGTTATTCTCTGTCTACGTATGTATATGTATATAGTACACCTGTGATTTACATTTATATAGTAGCATATGTATACATATAAACATCTGTGCCTACTACATATGTATATATAAAAATACCAATGATTTGTAGTGTCATATGATATGTATATATAAATTAACAAATTTATAAATTGATACATGATATTGTATGTCATATGCAACATATATGTCACATGTAACATCAAAATATAAGTAAAATATACATTGTATGACATATAACCTCAAATATGTGACACTATAAAGAATTATATGGCACTAACTACAAATCATAGGAGCAATTCTGAGTAATGCCTTATAGCATCATTTAAAGGAAGAAAACTACAGAGAGTTTTTGTGTTTTCATTTTTTGCACTAAGCAGATGATGCGAAGGACCTGGTTTGCCACAGACACAAGCACTTGTGCAAGTCCGAGCCTTGGCCGAGGCAGGATCCTGGCAGTGCCTGGGCAGAGGGCTGTGTAGGCCGGACAGCAGGCAGCCACTCCGCGCCCACCATGTCAGTCTTCACTGCCCTGTTTTGGATGAGATAACTCAGAGCCAGAGTCCTGAAGCAGCTTCTCCAAGTTCACCAGGCCCAGACAGATCTGGAAGTGGAGCTCAGGCCTCCCTGCGCCCAGCTCCAGCTCAGTCCACTCCAGCCACTTCCCGCCATCCAGCTCCTCCTTGCCCCACTTTTCCAGCTAATAATCAAATTTTTCATTTGAGTTACTTCCGTTGAGTGCGCCCAGAAGTTGTAGGTGGTCATACAAGGAGCGCTATTTTCCCCTCAAATGAGCTGAGAAACGACTTTTCATGGAGATCCTAACCCACGCCAGGGTTAGAGCGCTTTGTACTCAGTTGCTTCGGAATTGTTGGTGAGGTGGAAAAAAACAACTTCCTTTTTCAAATTTATAAAGGTTTTTCCCTCCCTGCATTTTCTCAAAGGCCACACTGACTGACCTAAAGCTTGGCTTCATTTTCTGCACACAGCAATCTGCCTGGAATGTCTTCTACCGGTGAGTCCGGGATCTCCAGGGCCTCTTAAGTGCCACCCAAACTTCATGGCGAGTGACCGCTGGGGGCACTGCGATGGTGCGCTGCCCACTTCCGCCTTGGTTTCCCACCTTCCTGGCTCTCCACACAGTCTCTTCACCTTGTAAAGCTGCTGGACTTCGCTGTAGAAGCCCAAGAGCTCTGCTGCTCTCCACCCTGCTTGCTGGCGTGTCCTGCGGAGAACAAAAGGGATGCTGCCTCCCCACAGGAAATGCCAGCTTCGGGGACACCTGAAATGGGGCTCTGGAGGCCGCTGCTTGGAAAATTCGCTGAAGGATGTTTTTGCCAGGGCCATCTAGAGTTCCACACAGTTTGGCAGAAGTCCTGCCTAGCCTCTGACAGCTTCTTCTGTCATTCCCCATCATTTTTCAAACTCGCCTCCTGTGCAGAGCACGGTGCCTAGACAAACACATGACAAGCCCTGGTGCAGCGTCATTCCCACAGCCTCTACTACTAAAAAATATTAAAAAGAAGAAATGCAGATTTTTCAGTTCTCCCCACCAAAGTCTTACTGAGGCTTCCGGCAGGCCTAGAACTCAGTCTTCTTGGCGCAGCCCGGGGAACATCCCCCCAGGGTTCTGACGTGCGTAGTGTAGTGTAGAGACCACCCTTGGAAAATTATGGTCTAACTGTTAGGCAGGTGTGTTTACCTGGAGGCTCGGCTTGGCAAAGCCTGCTGTCAGTCAGTACTTTAGGGAAGTGGCCAAGAGAAAGCAAAAACTACAAGTAGAGTATAGGCTGAGACCAATATACAGCCCAGGTTGGCCAGGGCATGGGTCTGGGCCAGAGGGAGAGAGGAGCAGTCTTCAGGTGTGCTTGAAAAGGGCCAGCAGCACAATTTTTTAACTGGAAATGCTGCCAGACGGTCATTTAAATTGGCTGCCAGTACGAGAACTAAAAGTGCCTTCTCTCCAATCTGGGATGGGTCACACAGCCAGAGAGGACAGGTGAGCAAGCTTCCACACTACAGTTTCCAGTACCTACCTTGAGGGACTGTGAGAATTACGTGAGGTGATATGAGCAGAGCACCCCACAACGTCCTCATGGCAGCCAGAGCTCCACACCCTGACTTTATGAACGATTTAGATAGTTCACAAATGTTCTTGTCTCCTGCTCACAGAAAAATTTTGGTTTTCTCTTTTTCTTTCTCTAAGAGTCTTTGTCACCCTGCAAGTGCCAGTTCAGAACAGGTAACCTAACAGCAACAGCCTTTCTCTCCAAGGGATCCCGCCGTGGGGGACATTTACACCCAATAGCAACAGGATAAGAATTGCTCCACAGATGGAGGCCAGACCTTTGCAGGTGAAAAATCCAGTTTTGAATTCCAAACTTCTGCTGAGGAAGGTTGTGTGATCTATAAGCTGAGACTGGAATTTGAAGGTTGGAATCAAAGGCTCCTAAGCAGATGGAGAAAGGAAACACACATATGCAGAGGCTGACAGCACCCATTAATCCTGCCCTTGCCAAAGACTCTGGCTGTTGGTCTCACTACCTTCTCCTCGGTTTCCCTTACCGGGCGGGGCCAGCATCCACAGGCACACTGTGGCACATGGTACACTAACCTTGTGTACAGTGCAACACCCGGAGCAATGAGGCAAGGTTTATTTTTTTAATTGTTTCTCTGTTCTGATGATCACCTGCGAAGAGAGTAAGAGTTGCTTCTGCTTCATAATGAAAAGATTGATTTACCAGAGTAAACCACAGAGTAGCCATCCATCCCCAGGCCTCATCAATAGTGCAGATGTGAACAATGGCTGCCAATGAACCGGTTTGGTTTGGTCCACATCTGGAGTGTGGCACAGACTCCACAAGACCAGGGCAATGAGAAACATCTCAGCAAATCCTCTGGAAGACAGTGACTCAACAGCTTTGGGCATTTGCTGAATGGAACCCTCTCTCTCGTTGGCCACTTCCCTGGCCAGGGAAAGGGGAGAAGTGGTGGAAAAGCCTGTGTGCTCTGTTGACTGTTCCAGGTTCAGAGAGGCCTTCACGGTTGACTTGGCAAAAGAGAAAAGTTCTTTATTTCCCTGCCTCGGGACCTGCCAAATCCGGGGCTGGGCAGGCAGCACCGTGCACCCTTCCCTGACTTTCGCACCATTACCTGCAGAGTTCACCGGAAGGCCCTTCCCGGGCCTGGCCACACTGGGTTTGCGAGTGCTGTCTTATGCTCCTTGCAGGCTCCTCTTCTCCCACAGCTCAGACAGCGAGGCCTGCGCAGTGATACTCTCCAGCTGGTTTTTTTCTTTCTTTCTTCTCTCAAGTCCAGAGCCCAGTTATTTACCCAAAGAAAACAGGGAAGTGACAAGGTAACAGAGTACACATATTGTGAAAATATGCAGGCTGGGGCTGAAGAAAAGAAAACATTCTTCCATAAGTAGCTGCCTTGTTAATTCATTTTTTTCTCCAGATTAGAACCAGCCATTTCTTGTGCTCCTCCAAGCACCTTCTGTGGTTTCCTGACAGCTGCCGGCAAGGGGTGAGATTTGGCTTGAAAAATGGGCCATCGGTCATGCCTCTGGGAGGGGAGGAGAGCAGAAACCAGAATTCCCAGATTGCTCATATTCACTGCTCCCTTTCCACGCAGGGATGAAAAAGACGGGTGGTGGGATTGTACCAGGCCGAGGTGTGACCTGATTTTCCACGAGAAGTGACAGCTTCGTAATGAACAGTCCTTGGAATGAGGTTTTTCACCCCCTCTTGCAGCTGGCTTCCAATTCCTGGCAAGCTGGTGCGCCGCAGCCTTGAGCAGCAGGCACAGGCCGATTCTCACCATCAGAAATAGTGCTGGCCCCGACAGAGAGCTCTTGCCCCCATCGCCCAGTGCCCAGGGTCACTTTCCCAACCTGTGGCCAATCAGCTGGCTGGACAGAGGCGCAGGCTCCAGCCCTGCTCACCCTGCGTGGCTGGGGAGGCACAGGGTGTTAACAGCAGTTGCGGGGCCTGGTGTTTGGGGTGGGAAGGAGTGACTTGTGCATTTAGGACCTGCTTTTTCTTCACCAGATTCTTTAAGCCTCAGAACTTACAGACAGTGCTGAGAAAACCTGCAGAGAGGCTTGGGGGCCACACTCTTCTGGGACAGATTTTGGTGCTTCTCTGTTTCCCTCATCCACGTTCTCTGCCTCCTTTTCAGCCTGTGGGTACTGGCCCACAGCCGTGGCAAGCCCCTCAGGAGAGGCCACACCACAAAGCCCTGGATAGTCTCAGCTGGCACTGGGGTGAAACGGGAGGCTGCAGATGCTGGGCAGCGCAGCTCAAGTGTGGGGCGTGCTCTTTCCCAGGGGGCCCCAGTGCAGGCCTGGAGGTATGTGGGTTGGAGGAGCCTCTCCATTGCTTATTTACAGCCACAGAGTTCGTCAGCTTCCCACGACCAGCACCCAGCAGCCCTAAACCACACGATGAATAGAAATTCTACTGTCTTCCCACATGGCTCAGCACTGCCACAGTGGCAACTTCCCAAGACCTCCGACCGGCACTGTGTTTCAGGCCTGGAGTGTTCCGATTATCAGGCTGGGTTGAAGCTGAAGTAGAAAACTTTGAGAACAAGGCAGAGAATGGCCCTGGCAATAGAACTGGACTCTATTCCAAGGAGAGGGCAGTAGCAGGCAACAGACACATCCTTTTGGAGCCCAGAGCTGAGTTGGCAGAGGGGCCCTCTGAGCACCAGTGTTGTGGTGGGGCCGGGAGAACCCAGCTACGCATCTTAGTGAGTGTCCCAAACATGGGCCACCAGACCACTTCCCTTTGGCCAGGTTCCAGTCTCTGGCTGTAGGTGAAAGACTATTTCCGATGATTGTTTTCAGGTATTTTATATCCAGTGCATGAAAACACAATAATGCCAGGGAAAATACACACACACACACACACACACACACACACACACACACACACACACACCCCACAGGTGGTCCCATCCCTCACTATAAGGTCAGAGGGCCATTTTCTCAATCCAGTCCTTGATGTGGATCCAAAGGAAGTAGTTCCTTTGAAGTTAGCAGCAGCCACAGCAGGCCCAGCTGTGAGGGTGTGGACAGGGAGTCAGACAGGATGCCCTGCTTTATCAGAGGCCCATCTAATTCCCTCCTGGAAGGACCAAGCTTCCTCTCGCAAAAGGTGACTCTAGAGCCATTTGTTCAATAATCCAAGGAGACTCCTTATAACCCAGGGTCAGTTGGGATCTGGCTCTATCAGAGGGAGGCCTTTCTCTCTTGTGGTTTCTGCACAGCCCTTGAGAGCTCACTCTGCTGTGTTCTGATCCCGGGCAAGTCTCTCTACTACACTTGGTCCTTCGCTTCATTGTGCATTGATTTCAGCTGTCTTTAAGTGCCTGCAGGCCACAAAAAAACTGATACAGAGAAAGGGCCCTTGGTGAAAATCCCGCCAGGAATCACATCTAGTTTTGGGAATCAGATTTGGGCTCCCATGATAGTTGCTGAAAAGATTATTCTCTGGGCTCTAGTTAAAGGTGGCCCTGATATTCCTCCTCCACCTTCTGCTACTGAAAGGAGAGATGTAGAGCACTGGAGGGTTTCGTTGGCTTGGCTGTGGGGTGAACGTTCCTCACACAGATGCCCAGAATCCAGATCCCTCCAGGACAGATCACTCATAAATTTGGAAAGATGTCTGGGCCATCATTTGAATGTTTTCACCCTCAGGATTCTTGCTTGCTCAGAAGTGGAATGTGCCACTCTGACTTTGACATTGACTCAGTCTTGTAGTAATTCTCAAGGGCTGGACAGGGGTGTGGCCCTATTCCACTGGCTGGGAGAAGAGGGTCGATATTTCCTTCCCTTGCCTCTGCTGATGTCCACATCTCACACTTGATAATTAATATTTTGATTCTATTTTGGATAGACTGATTAGTCCCTTCAGCCTAACATATTTTTGCCATTGCCTGACATTTTCATGTCTGTATCATCTTTTAAAATATCACTGAGGGGCCAGGGACTTAGCTCAGTGGTTCCAGCGCCTGTCTTGCAAGCACAAGGACCCGGATTCGATTCCCCGGTAACCACATACAATACTGGATGTGGAGACTCACGCCCAGCAGCAACCAGTACCACATACCGCATACCACAGTGCCGGGCATGGTGGCTCACGCCTGTAATCCCAGCACTTGGGAGGCAGAGGCAGGAGGATTGCTGTGATGTGAGTTGGAGGCTGAACTGAGGGCCAGCCTGAACTACAAAGCGAGACCCTGTCTCAAAAAACCTAAAAAAAAAAAAAAAAAAAAATCAGGAAAACCAAAAAAGAAGCCAGATATCATCTTTTTAAAAAGAACTGAAGTATTTATCATCCTGCTAACTATTAAGGAAATGACATGAAGAACAAATTTCACACAATACATGTCGTGGTTTAATGCCTCCCCCCGAACTTCTGCTGAAATTTGTCATTGTAAGTGTTGGAGGGGCCCTTTAAGAGGTGCTTAGGTCATAGGGTACTGTCCTCCCAAGTGGGCCCAAGGCATTGAAGTGGGCAAGTGTTCTCTGGAGCCGGTTCCCGCTAGAGGGGTAAGTTTTGTCCCCATCTTCTCTTGGTCTTGTACACAATGTCCTTTCTCTCCATGTCATAGCCTCTACTGTGTTATGACAAGGACTGTCAGAAATACATTTCTCCAGAACATTAGTCTGCAGTGTTCTGTTACAGCAGCAAGACATGGTGGACTGAGCAGACTACTCCCTCGAGCTCGAGCACTAAGTCCCGTTTCTTTACCTTTATGCATAACGTCTTGACTAGCTTAGAATGCAGGTACCCACGGGGCACTGTAGGATCTTGGCATAGCTCATCGACAGCCATGGATCCAAGTGTGCACCTACCAAGCTGAGAGAGACTCCTGAGTGTCTCGATGAGCAGAGGCATGTTCTAGTCTCTCTTCCCTCTGGATATTCACCCAATCCCTCCTTTAAAGTTACCACTTTCATTATATAATTCTCAGCTCCAGATCTTACATTTGGCCTCATCCCCTCTATCTAATCTAATTTCTCAGTGTTCTTCAATGCATACTCCTTTTCTGCTGTCCATGCTCAGGCCACATTGTTTATTGCCTTCCCTGTGCATTTTGCTTGTTTCTTTTCAATATGCTTCATTTTTAAAAATATCCCAAATAAGCTTGTTCTTTAATCATGTTTGTAATAAATTTTATTTTTAGAGTGGTTTTAGACTCATAGCAAAATTAAACAGAAGTGCAGAGGTTTTATTACCCCCCCCCCAGGCATAACCTTCCCCACTATTGACATCCCCCACCGGAGTGTAATGTTTGCTCCATTTGTGAACCAACGCTGACGTGTCCTTATCATCCAAAGTCCTTAACTTACATTAGAGTTCATCCTTGTACTTTCTATGGATTTGGACAAGTGTCTAATGACATGTATAACTTTAATAGCATCACACAGAGTGATTTGCTTGCCCCCAAAATCCTCTGTGCTCTGCATATCTTCCATCGTTCCTATTTTCTCCACAATCATCTTGTATAGTGTAAGTTCTGCTTTCTACACTACCTTTTCCAGAGGCTGTAATTCACACAGATCTTTCTTCTTAGAATTCCTGCTGCACAAGCATAGTATTCTTGGGCTGGGTCATGAACTTTATCTCTCTAATTACAGAGTGCAAGCTCCCAGTACTTGGAATCCACTATTGTGCCTGGCATATAGTAGGCATTCTATAAGTAGGACTGCCATGTTGCCTTGCTCTGAGGGTCCCCGTTGGCATGAACTGAACAGTTTATTTCATACATACAGTATAATCATATTTAACATTGAGAACTTGTACCTGTACATGACACATCTTGATTCTCATTTTTCCCCTTTCTCCTGCCTCCTTACAACGCCTGCCCCTATCTACATAAACTGTGTTTCCTTTATTCTTTACTATCAAGTTTTTTCTTTCTCTTCTTTATTTTCCCCTGCTCATCTTTTCCCTTTTACTTTTCCATGTTTTCTTCCTATTTCACATTACTTATCATACATTTTCATGTTCATTTACACCTTTGGTTTTTCATACTACAGAAAATATATGGTACTTATACATCTGTGTCCTATTTATTTCACTTATGAGTTTATCCTAAAGGTACATCCACTTGAGTGTAATGACTCAAATTTATCATTCTTTATGGCTTATTCCATTTTATAGAAAAACCACATCTTCTTCATCCATTCTGCCACTGATGGGCATTTGGGTTATTTACAAGATTTTGCTATAAACATGGTTGTACATATGTCACTATGGTATGATTCTTTTAATTCTTTTGTGTATATACCTAGCAGGGGAATAGCAAGGTCAAATGGGACCTTGATTCCTAGTTTTTTAAAGGAATCTCCACGCTGATCTCCATAGTGGTTGCACCAGTCTCCATTCCACTGACAGTGAATAAGGATTCCTTTCTCCCCACAACTCTGCCAGCATTTGCGATGGCAGACATTCTTCCTGGAGTGAGATGGAATCTCAGTGCTGTTTTCATCTGCATCTCTCAAATGACCA
The DNA here is from genome assembly GCA_004026965.1 of Petromus typicus. Classification (NCBI taxonomy): domain Eukaryota; kingdom Metazoa; phylum Chordata; class Mammalia; order Rodentia; family Petromuridae; genus Petromus; species Petromus typicus. Next base: position 2,113 of record PVIR01001167.1, on the reverse strand, counting down.
GCAACGTTGAATGTTTCTTCATGTTTCTTTGCTGCCTTTACTTCTTTGTCTGAAAAGTGTGTTCATTTCAGATGCCCAGTTTTGAATTGCACCTTTAAATTTCATAGAGTCTTTTTAAAAAGTTCTTTTGTATACTCTAGGTGAGTAGTCCTTTGACAAACAGCTGGTAAAAATTGTTTCCCATATGTTTGCTCTGTTGGTGGTTTCTCTTGCTGTGCAGAAGCTTTTTATTAACATGAGATCCCAATTGTTGATACTTTCTGCTAATTCCCATGCTGTAGAGGTCTTGTTCATAACATCTTTCCCTATGCTAGTGTCTGCAAGAGTTCTACCTAACCTATTTTGCAGCAGGTATAGTGTTTTTGTTTTAATATTTAGATCTCTAATCCACTTCGATTTTAGTGTAGTGCATAGTGAAAGAGAGATCTAGCTTTAACCTTTGGCAAGTTGAAACCTAGTTTTTCTGGCACCATTTGTAAAGAGGCTATCTTTCCTCCACTGAGGGTGTTTGGCTCCTTTGTCAAAGATGAGGTGGCTTAGTCTATCTGGAGTTGTTTCTGGGTCTTTTAGTTCATTCCACTGCTCCTTGGATCTCTTTCATTGCCAGTACCATGCTGTTTTTATTCCAGTGGACTTGTATTACAGTTTCAAGTTGGGGATTGTGATACTCCCAGCCATGCTCTGGTTGCCTAGGATTGCTCTCTAGTTCCAGGTAAATTTTTGCATTATTTTCTCTAGCTCCGTGAAACATATTTTTGGGATTTTAATTGGGTTGCATTGAATCTATATAATAGATTGGGTAGTATAGCCATTTGGACAATATTTATTCTAGCTACCCAGAAACAAGGGACATCTTTCCATTTTCTGCTATCCTCTTTGAACTCCCTTTTCAAAATGCTGTAGTTTTCAGAGTAGAGTTCCTTCACCTCCACTGTTAGATTGATTCCTAGATATTTCATTTTTTCGGATGTTATTATAATAGAAATTGATTCCCTGATTTCTCTTTCAGTGAGTCTGTCGTTTGTGTATACAAAGGCTATTGATTTTTGAGTGTTGACTTTGTATCCAATTATGCTACTGAATCTGGTGATTAAGTCAGCAGTCTTTTGGTCGAGTTCTTAGGATCTTCTATGTAGAGTATCATGTCATCAGCAGATAATGACAATTTAACTTCTTCCTTTCCTATCTTTATTCTTTTTATTTATTTCCCTTGTCTAATTGCTATGGCTAATGTTTCCAGAACTCTATTGAACAGAAGTGGTGAGAGTGGACATCCTTGTCTTTTTCCTAATCATTGCATGAAAGGTTCCAGTTTTTGAACACTGTGTATGATTTGAGCCGTTAGTTTCTCATAAATAGCTTTTATCAGTTTGAGATTAAAAACCATCTATTCCAATTTTCTGAGGGTTTTGATCATAAATGAGTGTTGGATTTTGTTAAATGCTTTTTCTGCATCTACTGAATGAGCATTTGGCTTTTGTCCTGAGTCAGTTAATAAAGTATATTAAATTTATTGATTTATGTATGCTAAACCATCCTTGCATCTGTGGGATGAATCCAACTTGGTCAGGGTGTATGATTTTCTTGATGATTCTTTATACTCTGTTTGCCAGTATCTTATTGAGGATTTTTCTATCAATGTTCATTAGGAGATTGGCCTGTAGTTCTCTTTTTTGGCTGAGTCTTTCTCTGCTTTGGGAATCAATGTAATGATTGCTTCAGGAAGAATTTGGAAGTATTGTTTCCCTTTTGATTTCCATAAAGTATTTGAATTAGAAGTTCTCTAAAAGACTTGTAGAATTCAGCAGTAAAGCCATCAGGACCCAGGCTTTTCTTCGTTATTATGTTTTTAATTATATTCTCAATGCACATATAGATATTTGGATGCTTAGTATTTTTCTATCTTCTTTAGAAGTTCATATGTGGCTGGACTATGTCCATTTCTTCTGTGTTTTCCATCTTATTGGAGTACAAGTTCTCAAAGTAGGTGTTTATTATCCTCTGAATTTCTGCTGGATCTGTAGTGATTTCTCCCTTTTCATTCTTGATTGCATGGATTTGAGGCTTTTCCTTCTTTTTTTTTTTTTTTTTTTTTTTTTTTTTTTTTTTTTTT